>WBMW01000230.1:177863-190644 GCA_013396635.1 Penelope pileata
TTTTTTTTTTTTTTAGGAAGTTATCTGAGTGAAACAGATTTAAACATTTTTTGAGTTCCTTTCTTTCTGTTCTAATAATTTCAGTTATGGCCAAGGACTGTCGTCCTCAGCCATGAGATGGGGTTTAGGAGACTGCTGAATATTTTGGTTTTGCAAGCAACAGCAGTGGGAACTCCTTCGGTTTCTTGTTCAGTTAAACTGTGACAAGCAAACATTTATGGTAGAATTTGTAATCCCTTGTAATTTTTCACATTCTTGAGTGATGTGAACTCTTAGCTGAGTTTTTAGGAGATTGCAGTGAGCAGTTATGGAGATAACCTGCTTTGCTTTGTTACTTAAAAGGATATATATAAATAAAGGGATGGTGGTTGGAAACGCTTGTTTTCATAGGGATAAATATATTTGTGTAAGTTGACCTATGAATTAATGACACTTGTGAGAAAAATTTCCTAAAACTACAAGCTGGTATCCAGATTGAACACTTTTCGTATTTTTTTAAATTTTTTTCACTTATTTGAGACAGTCATTTGTGGTTACCTTTTATGGGGCTTTAAATCTCAAACAGTTAATAGATGGGATATGCTTTTTTTAATCCATATTTTTCTATTGGTGCTTGATAATCAAAAATTTTTTTTCTTTGCTATAAGACTCTTAAAAGTAACTAAGTGTATTAATAGGCAATATTGGGGGGGAAAAATCTTGTTTCTATTAATACAGTTCTATTTCGGTGAGAGCATATGCTCTGGTATTTACTACACTTCTGCCAGGGTTGATTCTGAATAAATGGTACCATCTGCCCAGTTCTTCACCTCTTCTCCCTCTCCTGCTTCCCGTTTTCCCTTTGAAAAGATGTGTGAGTGTTTTCTGACCAGAAGGACTTTCTCCTCTCAGCAATGGCATCCTTAGCTTAATCTGATCCACTCTTAAAGCAGCGCTAAGTTCGAAGCATTCTAACTCTATGGTTATCTAAAAGGTCTCTTAGCTTTTTCTTATTTCTGATGATCTCCCTTCTGTTTGAGTTCTCATGGTTTGTTCTAGTACAGCATTAGAAAAATGTATGGTGGAAAAGAGTAATTTGGGTGAATAGAGCAGCAGCTTGCCTTCAGTGCTGTTTCCAGCATGTAAGCTCATTGTGTGTCAGTGGCCTGGTCTTTGGGAGCTGTGTGTATTTCTGTTGGTAGAAACAGGTGGAACTGGGGCCAGTGGCATTCTTCTGGTATGTTCTTGCAGAAAATAAAGCAGTTGTTAATTGATTGACAAAGGGTATTTCTTCTACGTCAGTCAAAACTGAACAGGAGTTGCCTTAATTGCTTCCAAATAAAATTAGGATGCACACCTGGTGTGCCAGACAGTGGTAGGGCACATTGTGTGCAGCTGCAGTGTCTGGAAAAGGAACATTTGCAATGTATGCTTAGTGGCATCTGACTTCTGATCTCTGGTCACTAATACCCAACTGCTTTTTCACTCGGAGGGACTGCAGGTGTCATTCAAGAGGTGGGATGTAATCTTGCAGTCATTCCTAAAACCATTTTTTGGGTGATTTTGATAAGTCTTCCCAGACAATAGGACTTGCCTTAACACTACACATCCAGAATCGTTCTCAGTGATGACCTGTGAGTTGTAAGGAGAATTCCAACTGTTGAGTTACAGAGCAAACATTTTCATACTTCAGTCAGCCGTCGTTGAAAGCAAAACCAAACAGCGTGTTGTGATGTGTCACAGGAGGCATCGTTCTGGGATTTCAGATCCATTTTATGGTGTAATGCAGAGGAGTGGCCTGATTACAGTTTGGCTTGGAGCAGTATTGCAAATGGTTTTTGAAGTGAATCTCTGATTGTATTCTATTTTCTTTATCTTGATTCAGATCTCTTGAGCAGTTCAGGTGTGTGCAAGTCACAGTCCTTTCATAGATTATTAGCTGTACCAGACCAAGCTGTCTTCTAACCTGCCTTTGATGCATATCCCAGCCTTCAACTTGTTCTGTTCACATTGAGCTTATAAAACAACTTGCTTTGATAAGCTTTTAATTCTTTCGGAATTAATGGTATAATCAGTTGACAAAAAGGTTTTTTGTTTTTTTTTTTTCTCTTGGGAAACTGTGATGAATAGTCTTTTTTTTTTAAGTTTGGTCTTGACATTAAAATAAAATTGACTGTTTAAAAATTATATCCCTATGTTGTTAATTTTTTAGGGCTTTGGGTTGATTTGGAGATGTCCTACAATGGATCTTTTCTAATGACTCTAGAGACCAAGATGAACTTGACCAAACTTGGTAAAGAGCCTCTTGGTGAAGCACTGAAAGTTGGAGAGATTGGCAAAGAAGGGTAAGATATTGCAGTGGTAGAGTCAAACTTGACCTTTCATCATGGAAAAAGTGGAAATTTCTTTGTGTATATACAACTCTGGCTCCGTAATAGGTTGAAAGGAGCTGGAGGAAGGTGGTGTGTACATCTGAGCATAGAACTTGCTGGAGATAGCGAAGGAAATGTCTATTCAAGTGGAATTCTTGGTTTTGTCCTCATTGCTACAGACTTTTTTGTATATTTTCATCTCTGTCCATAGTTAGTGAACGCATTGATTTCATGCTTAAAAATGACCATGATCTCTAAGTGAGCAATAGGCCCACAGCAAAGCAGATGTGAACATCTGTAGCTAAGCAGCCAGTTACTTTCAGGTGGAACCATTAACTAATGCTGGATTACAGGTTTCATGCTTCTTCAGTTTCAAATGCTCAGGCCAAATAGCATTATCAGCTTTACCAGAGCAGTAAGAGCAGTCTAATATCTGTGTTTGAGATTTCTTTTCCCCCTTAACTACAATAGATATTTGAAAACAGCAACAATAACAACAAAAATCACTCTCAAAGACTGAAGTACAGAAAACTTTCTCCTCTACACTTTGTGTTGTGTTAGTTCTTCCTACTGGCTTTTTAGTTATCAGTGGACAATTGCTGTGACAAATCAAACTGTTGTAGATGGGCTTGCATCTTGTATTGCCTGTAAATCCCACATGTTGGCTGCTTGTGCTCGTTTCTGTCGCTCAGGAGCCTAGAGCAGACTGCCTCCTGAGATGCAGTAAACAAAACTCAGGTAAGAAAGGCATCTATTCCTCCAGAAAGAGATGGGTGGGGGAGACACAGCACTGAGTTTTAACTGTCCTTCTATATTGTCAGTATAAAGCAAGACAGATGGTTCTATATCGTAGTCCATTCTATCATGGTTGCTGCATTACTGTTTGAAATAAAGTGTGCTGAAATACAGTTTAATAATTCTTTCTTGCATGCACTCTCAGGAAAATGCAGCTGTCACTACGAAACACAAGAGAGAAGACTTTAATTGTTAATTTTATAACATGATTGCAGTAGCAGGTTCTCACATACTGGAGATCAGGCAAGCACAGGCAGGCTAACCCAGAGTTACTGCAGTTTCATACCCTGTAAGTCCTTTCTGCTATGTTGTGCCACGTGAAAACAAACTGACAAACAGTAATTCATAAAATATTGGGCAGTCTACTCAGGAACAATACTGTAGCTCCAAAGTGGTTTTCTGCCAACGTTTGTCTTGTATAAACGGTCCATTGTATGGATAGATCCCCTGAAATCTTACTAAAGCATATTTATTGATGCTTTGTTTAATACATCTGAGATCTGGTCTCAGCTAGCAGGGACATGCTTGTGGAGTCACTTCAGAGGGTCCCATTCCCCAGGCAAATAAAATACCCTCTTGTAAGAGGGGGCATTTTTGAGCTTACAAACTCACAGGGCAGGCTTCGACCTGGATGGTATGACATGCACAGGAAAGTGAAGTGAGGTCACACTCAGGTAGAAAATCTGTGGTTTGAATCTAACCTAAAAATGAGAGATTCTTCTGTGTTTGAGAAATAGCTTCAGCATTGCTATTTGGGCCAGTGACACGACTCCCCCTTTTCCCTCCCAAGCCCTCAGGGAGGTGGTTCAGTTTGCTGTGCTGTTTCTCTTCTGCAGATACAAATGCATCTCAGGGTGAGAAGAAATTTATCATTTTGTTTCAGTAGCCTAGGTAGCACATTCCTCAGTGTAGAGAGGTTATGGGACTACTGCTCTTCTTAAGTAGGCAGTTGGAAAAGAGTGCTGTGCACTGGTGAGCTGCGTTCGAGCTGTCCTTTTACATTGGGACTTCATGCAGCGACTAGCAGTGTGTTCCATGTACAGAATAGCAGACAGTAGCCTCAGTCCTTGCATGCCCTGTGTGAAGTTATTGACTGTTTCAAAGAAATCTCCAAGAGCATACAAACAAACAAAAAAACAACAAAGAGCTATAACTTGTGTTCTGAACAAGTTGCAGACCATTTGAGTGCTGAGTGTAGTCCCCCAGGCAGAAAACGTGCTTTTGAAGCTTGTGTTGTGCAACTGTTTGGAGCTCTTGCATTAGGCAGAGATCTGTTAATACAGAAGGGTATTCACTGTATCCTTCCTGAATTTTAATCCGTTTAAAAGATTTGAATTTGTTTGTGTGATTGTGTGCATGAATTCTTCCGCAGTTGAAGCCTAGGAGTTAGTTGTTGCTGTGTGATATTTTGTACCCTTAGAGTAGAACTTTTTTGATTTTATTACTGTTGACTTTTTTCCTCTTCTCACTGTAACATTGTTTGCCTTATTCCATCTTGGACTCTTTTCAAGGAACAGAAAAAGGAACACAGGACACACAGAGAAAAAACAACACCTTAAATGAATAATAATAAATGTAAAAGATCTGGTTGTTTTGTGCTTTGCACGTGGTATTGTTGCTAGAGGTATGCTTATTGCAAGAATTGTGTGTGAGTAGACAAAATGGATTTATTAGCTTGGGTTGAAAGTGCTGTGAAGACAAGGTGAATATGCATTAGTGCCTCAGTTAACATCTCTCAGATTCTGGGATTTATTTGGTAGACATTGTCATGGCAGGTTGGAATCCTACATTTGCTTTTTGTAAGAGACAATTGCATGTTCTCACTTTTCCGTTTATGAATATCTTTGTCAGAGTTTAAGAATAAACAAAACCAAACAAAAAACACCAAAACCCACAGCCTGTCTGACCTACATACTGCTCAACTTTCATGGAAAGGCACAAGCAGCAGCAGCAATATTTTCAAGTAGATTTAAACATCCTTTCAAATCATTTGATTTGAATATGTAGAGCGGACGTTCCGCTGCCATCTTAGTTTTTTTTTTAATGCAGAATTATATTCTGCTGGAGAAAACAAATTTTCTGTTTTGAAGCTAGCTATGACAGGCTCTGGCTTCAGAGTGCTTTACATTTTTAGAGTTTATAGAATGAGGAGAGGACGTTTCAGAATCTCAAATGTGTGTAATGGCAGTCAGAGCAGTGCATGATGAATAGCTATTTAAGAATATTAGCTTTGACCTGGAAATCGCATTCTTTCAGTTTCAGGCCAAGGGCGTATTGTCTCGCAGACAGTGATGAGGAATCCTCCAGTGCTGGGTCATCAGAAGAGGATGATGCTCCTGAATTGGCAGGAGAGAAGCAGGTGACTCCTGGAACAGAAGGGTGAGCTGTCTACATAGTGTTTCTTGTTGATTCTTTTATTCTCCCCTATTCCGTTTCCAGACATAACACTATAACTGATACCATGGTCCAGTTCCATAATGACACAGGGTGTCAGAGCATGAGTGTATTCAAGCAATGAAACAAAACTCAGCCATTTCTGGAGCAAAGAGCAGCAGTCAAGCCATGTACCACAACAGAAGAAGGCTACTCTTACCACATGTTTAATCGTGCTGGGAGCATAGGTCACAGTTCCACACTTGCGTAGCATAAACTATATGTCACTGACACCTGCTGATTCCTTGGCTGTTAGAATACAGAGAGAGCCAGGTCTTTGGTTCAGAGAACCTGCAGGGAACTTCTCCTGCCCTGCTTGGAAGCAGAGCCAAGAACAGAATTTTGTTTATGAGCTTGAAACATTGTACGTATACAGTATTATACCTATACTGATCTTGCTGATCCCAGTTTCCAGTGTGTTCTTCTCTCTAAGAAGATATCAAACAACTGTTATTCAAACCTGGCTTTCTTGCTCTTTTCCCTGTCCCCTCCCCCCACTTCTTGAACAGCTTTGCATATCTGGGCTATGCAATACTGCCCTCTGATGCTGCATGGGAATTCTAAAGAAAATTTCCTCAAGTCAGTTTTGCCACGTCATTCTGTTGCTGTTGTGATTTCTTTTTTTTTCTTTCTAACCAAGGTGCTCTCTGCTACCTGAGAGCCACAATCAGGTATAATAGTGTGGGAAAATACTAAATATTGTATTCTTACTAGTAGATGTTTCTGAAATGCGATAGGTAAGAAGAGGCATACTCAGTCCTTAAAGCATCTGTTCTAAAAAACTAGGATGCCACCTGGCGTTGCCAGGAAAAGTAGCAGGCATGGTTATCCATCTTTGGAATATCATTGTACACACTGCCAGAATTGCCTTTGTCTTCTTTTTCAGCACCTTTATACTCATTGCAAATGCTACAGTACCTTGAAACATAAGCCTTGTTGTTCAGTACACATGGTTAAATGGATTGGATGTGATGGTGGAGCTTTCTGTGTTCAGTATGTGTGCATATGTCTCAGTGCATCTATCCTAACAGTTTTGTTAGAGTGGTTACAGACAAGTTGTTGCTTCTTACGCCAGTTTGCTGGCATAAATGATGTAAGTGTATTTGCAGTTTCAAAAAAATGTTGCGCTTCCAATACCATCTGGGAAGGAGGAGTGTTCAGACTGGACAGAATTTCTGCCAGACAGTTGTAGCTGGCAGAGTGATAGCAGTGTGTGCAGGCACTGGTGAGTGCTCCTTGGACATGTGAATACACATCTGTGTTCAGAATTTTTATATCAAAAGCTCATGTGATTTAATGGGAAATCCCCGGGACTCTGGCCAAAGATAGTTTTAAGAAAACTACCCTGGTGTACTTTTTCTATTCTCTATCTAAAGGTATGTTGGAGGACATCGGACAAGTAAGATCATGAGAATTGTGGATAAAATTACCAAGTCAAAATACTTTCAAAAAGCAACAGAGACTGAGTTTATAAAGAAGAAAATTGAAGAGGTCTCAAATACTCCATTGCTGCTAACAGTTGAAGTACAAGAGTGCAGAGGAACACTAGTAATTAACATTCCACCTCCACCTACTGACAGAATATGGTAAGAGGAGCTCACTGCAAGATCTGTGCAATGTTTCAGGTGTGTGCTGCCTAAAGATAAAATGCAGCTGAAATGGGTTCTGAAAGATGGACAGTACAAACTAGTTATAAATGAAGTATGAATTGCTATAAAGAGAACACTGTGTTGTTAATGCACTTAAGTGTGTTTTGGTGGAGTGTTGGTAATAAAACCTGTGCTGTCTTAAGGTATGGCTTTCGAAGACCTCCCTACCTGGAGTTAAAAGCTCGGCCAAAACTTGGTGAGAGAGAAGTGACCCTGGTTCATGTAACTGAATGGATAGAGAGGAAACTGGAACAGGAGTTTCAGGTGTGTTTCCATAATGTTTTTACTTCATTGATGATAGTTTTGGTGGGTTCTTAAATTTTTGCCTGTTTCCTGTTTTGTTTGTGACCAGTGGGCATTCTCCACTGCTGCTGTTCAGTGGAATTGTGTTCAAAATTCAGTCAGCTGACACTGACTTCTGGGGTAGTCCTGGAAATAATCTGAAAACGACACTTCTGTAAAATAGATGGTACGTCAGAATCTGTAGTATCTAAACAAAAGCATGGTGGTAGGAGTTCTTAGATGATGGAGGGTCAAACTGTTGTCTAAAATTAAGAGTGTATGAGGCAATAAGGTCTCCCTTTATTACTTCCTTTAATAAAAATCAATTTGATTGCAGTGCAAAATGCTACTCTTATTTAATGGAAAGTGCAGAGATATAATTTCTGAGCTTCATCTGCAACTAACACAACTAAATGGCAGTAGCTAGTGGACACTGTAGGGCTTTAATATGAGCATTGGCTCAAACAATGCTGAACTCAAGGAAAGAGCCACTTTTTTTTTTTTTAACTAAAATCAGAAAAACAAGTTTTCTTGTGGCATATGAAATGTAACTTGATTTCATTGCATCTTTTTCACAGAAAATCTTTGTGATGCCGAACATGGATGACGTTTATATTCCTTTAATGCACTCAGCCATGGATCCCCGCTCCTCTACATCCCCCCCTAAAGATCTGATCACAGAGGCCCCTGATCAACCATGACATGTGAAGACTCTTGCAGTTTACAGTATTATAAAGGTTATTCTCATGGTTTTATAAACTGTGCTGTAGTTCTCATCATTGACTTGTGCCACTTTCCCCCCCCCAGGACTGCCTATAACCATACCTTTGTGCTCACTTGCCTGGTAATTGTTCCTGTGTACTTCAGCAACATGGTTTCATTCCATTGAGCAGTTGATTTATTTTTGTACTGGCTACCATCAGGACTTTAACTGGGAGGCTAAGATGACCTGTTCTTTGGGGGAGGGAGGGAGAACCTAGCTGTAATAGATCAAGGAGCTTGTTGACACAGCTTTTGTTCAGCTTATGTTTTCATGCTACGTTAGTGTGCATTAAAGCATTGAAAGGTTGTTTGGCAGCAAAGGAACTGCGTGCCAAATGGGAAAAAAAAATCCTAAATAAGGAATGAATTTATAAAAACTGGAAGAATATTTTTCTTTCTCAGGCAGTTGGAGGTGTAGAATGAACTGTTTTATGTTCTTTCACTTCTGCAGTCAATAGCTTGTGTCAAGCAATCAAAATATGAAACGCTTTCAGGATAAAAGAATGTAAATTGGATGTATAGGTAATATTGTGATTCAATGTGGTATATACATATTACTTTTTTCATATAGAACTTGTGCTTTTTTTTTTTTGGGAAGCAACTAGCCATAAAACACACACAACTATCAGTGAAGGTGGGACTGTCAGATTTTTGTAAATGAGGAGGAAAGAGCTGGTAAAGCCATGAGACAAACTATAGCAAGCCGCCTTATAGTGAGGTACAATCACCTTGATTCATGATTAATTCTGAATGTTTGTAAAGACATGAGCACACACCAGATGTCTGATACTGCACATTACCAGAAGTACTTAGTTACCCTCCTGTGTATAGAGCCTCTTGCTACAATGAAACACAAAGTTTTTTCTTATAGGAGAGTTTGTTGCTGTGACTTTTCCATTGCACTGTGTTTACATGCAAAGCATGGGACCAAATTCTCACATTACAGCTGTGCAACTCCAGACATCAAACCTCATGTTTGTGAAAACAGCTGTAGCGGAAAGACTTTGAGCCCTATGCATTGTTTTTTTTTGGACTTTGTGAAATAAGAATTCAAGCTGATGGTGATATAGAAGACTGTTTCTGCTATTTAATGGCCAAAACTTACAGGGGAAGGATGGTTAACTGCCTTTTATTTCTATCTGGTATGCTGATTCAAGAGTAAGTGTATGCAGTGAATTCGGTATTTGAACACTACATATCCACTATTTAACACAATATTTTTCTGATACTCAAGTGTTGCCAACAGTTCATGGATGTCAGAAAACATTTTAGTTTACAGAGGGTGAGTTTTGACTCTCCTTTTATAACATAATTTGCTTTTTTTTTAGGAGTAATTTTTTAATAACTTTTTTGTATGTTGTGTTGTCACATTTGATGTAAATCAAAATTTTCATGTGTAACTTGATGATTTACCATCTTTAAATGAAGCTATTATATTGAAGGTTTTTTAAACAGCACCTTGCCTGAAACATAAAAAGAAAACTAGCATTTAATATATTTAAAATTAATTCTATATTTGAACACCTATTTTGGTTACCTTTAATTGAAATATTAGTAGGTTATATTTGTTACCTGAACTCCTCCTTGACCATTCCAGGCTGTGTATATTCTGGGTTTTGCTCTGATTATGTAGGCACTGTTTGCCTTTCATGAAGTCTGCATGTCTTGTACGCAGGTCTTTTATATGATTTAATTTTTATGTGCAATAACTGAAGTCAAAGGACTAGATGCACTAATGTGTAAAGATTTAGATTATTACACAAGATTGTCATATTGCACTTCATAAACTGTGGGTAACTACAATCTGCTTGCTTTGTTTTATTAAATAAATTTATCTCATGTCAAACAATTATTCAATTTCTACATAGTGCTTAGCCCCCTTCCTCTGCAAGTTGCCTCCATGCAGTCATTAGGAAGCAACCATGATGCTGTTGTGTTTTCCTCAGTTCTTATACACCCAAGCTGAACAGGATAACTATGTCAGATGATTTTAGGGTTAAGCCCCTTCTGAGACTGTTTTTGCTTCAAAAGCTTTTATTTTATCCTTGAACTTCTTGACAGTTTTCCCCCCAAAACCTTCTTTCATTACCTTTCTATTACCTGCTGCTGAGCCAGTTACTCACTACAGCTGTCAGTGCTTGCATGAATGTGCTTCAAGAACACATTCTTTAATTCATGCTGTGATGAGAACTCTGAGCTACTTACTGAGAGCCACAGAACAGAGATGAGGGGTGAAGGCGAAGGCCTTTGTCCTTAATTACCCTTTAGTGTTCCTAACCTTAGCAGCTGCTCTTTTGCCTGCTGCAGGCATCAGCATGGGTATAGATGTAGTTTTCCTACACCTCCAGCTGTGGCTCTGTCCAGCCTCAGCCTTCCTTACCTGCAGGACCACAGCCACCAACGCACAGAAGGATGGAGGCCCTCTGAACAGCAGCAGCCTGGTCACTGGGCTCATTTCCCTTTTGCTATGCCTAAGAATGACCCCAACAATCAGAACACAGATAGGTGCAGTTCTCCAGCTTAACCACTCACCTTCACTCTGGTGCTTTGTTCCTGTGGCACCTAGGCACCAGGGCCAGGACTTGTGCTGCTCAGCAGCCTTTTTTCAGGACGCACACAGAGCTTGGAGCCCCCGCCCCCCCTCACAGCACCGTTACCTCACAGCGCCGCGTGGCCGCGCCGTGCCCGGCCTGTGCCTTGCGTTTAAAAGCGCCGCGCGGGGGGGGGCCGGGCGGCACCAGTTACGCACAAGCGCTTCGCTCTGGCACCGCAGCTTGGCCGGCGGCGCCGCGCACCGGGCACTCCGCCGGGTCAAAGGCGGTGCATGGAGGGACGGCGCACACAAGAACCACGCGGACACGTTTGCGGGATGCACACAGCTTTATTGACGAGGCTGCTCCCCGCCGGTCGCCATTCAGGCCCTGCAAGACACGAAGCAGAAAGTAGAGGTTACAGGCGCGGCGCAATGCAGCAGCCCCACGGGACGCGCGGCGGCCCGGGCGCTCAGGTATTAGTTTACTTCATGCGTATCAGAAGTCTAACACGCGTTTAAAGACATCACTGCCGCCCGACCCCCAGCCCGCCCGCTGCCTGCCACCCACACTCACCTCCCCTCGCTGCGCCGACGAAAAGGCCGAGCACCCGCCTCGCTCCTTTTTATAGCCCGTCCGTTGCACCGCGCCCCGCCCTCCCTCTCCTGGACCAATAGAATTCAAACCCGAGGGCACGTGCTGGGCCGGGAGTGGCTGTGCGCGACAGCCGTTGGGGCTGGGGGTGGGGCCGCCCCGCGCGGCGGCTGAGGAGTGGGCGGCTCTGAGGAAGGGCAGCGCGGCCGCGTTATGCGGTGCGATTTTGCCTCTGACCGCCCTTAGTAACGCTCAGGAGGAACGGGATTCTTTGCTTTAACGGTCTGATCGGGCACTTCGGTGCTGAATATAAATAATGCTTCACAACGAAAAGAGTGGGCCTTGCTCCCGGCTCCGCGGCGGTTCTGCGCTCGCGGCGCGGGGCAGGACGCCCCTTCCAGCTGGGCCGTGGGAGGGGCTGAGGTAATTCCGTCGTGACATAAGCAGTGTGTGTGGAAAAAAAAAACCCGACACCTTCTCGGAATGGATCTTAGAATCATTAAGGCTGGAAAAGACCCCTGGGATCATCCCTTCCAGCCGCCCACCCGCCGCCAGCGTAGGCCTCTGTCTGTAGTGAGCCCTCTGTTGGCGCAGCGCGATACAGAACTCAGCGCGGAGCTGGTAACGCCCCGCGCGAAGGGGCACTGACGGCCAAACCCCCCCGGGCGCTCCGTGAGGCCCTGGGCCGGGGCCGCCGCGCTGCGCTGCGGGGGCACACACGGTCCCCGCGGGTGGCGATGGGGACTGAGTCCGGGGCTGCAGCACACGCTCGCAGCGGAGCTCTGAGTGCTGCACATCCGCGACCGCCCCAAGGAACCCGTCCGGCAGTACGGAGGAGCGGAGTCTCAGTACCTCCGGGACGGATTTCTGTCTTAGGAGCGTACGCTGGGCCGTGATCGCGGCTCCCCGCCGCCGCGGCCATGCTGCTGGCTGCCAGCGCTGAGGGCTCTGCAGCTCCGCGCCTGGTATCGGCGTGAGAAGGCGAACACTGTAACTGGGACAGAGCGGCTTTGTTGCATAAATGGCGCTGAGAGCGAGGCCTTGGCCGGGTCGTTTGCCCTTTTCTTCTGTTTCGGGGTGTATTTCTATATATTTCTAACTGTTCCGAGGAGCTTGGACGTGGTCAGCGGTCCGGAGAGCCATATGCTTTATTTCTGCATTTACTTAAAGCGTCACTGTAGGCACAACGCGGTCAACGGCGGCCTCGTGAAAGCAGAGCTGTGCCAAACGCGTACGGCTTCGTCTGCTTCGAAAAACCAAGGGGGCGGCGGCACCGGGCGGCGCGAGGCCCATTCAGCCCGAGCGCACCCCGCGCTGAAACCCGGCACCCGCGGGGCCCGGGCGGGTGGCAGCCCCGAGGCGGCCCCCGGGTGCCCGCAGGGGG
>WBMW01000230.1:191779-253723 GCA_013396635.1 Penelope pileata
GGCCGGGGGAGGCCTCGTTGCGGGCTCCTTCCTGGCCGGGAGGCGGAGTGCCCCGCTGTTGGCCGTCGGTGCCCGCAGATCCGTGCCGCGGGGCCGCTGTCGGTAGTTCCCTGTGGTCCTCGGGCTGGGCCAGCTGTGCGCCTGCTGCTGTGCTGGAACGTGCAGTCAGTCCGGTCCGTGGGATGTCCCAACGCTGTTAATTTTATATAAAGTCATTAAGGAAAGTAGGATGAATAAACTTT
This sequence comes from Penelope pileata, assembly GCA_013396635.1. Classification (NCBI taxonomy): domain Eukaryota; kingdom Metazoa; phylum Chordata; class Aves; order Galliformes; family Cracidae; genus Penelope; species Penelope pileata. The sequence continues at coordinate 192,022 of WBMW01000230.1, forward strand.
TGCATACTAAAACTCCGTAGGCAGATAGTGGAACTCGTGAGGCACTAGGTCTTTGCCCCTTCACTTGGTTGCTACATACCATCATCTGTCTGGTACTCAGATGCTGTAACCCCCCAAGCTCTGGGCCTCGCTGCCCTCTGAAGGGAGCCCGTCCGTGTTGTACCATACAGAGTGATGGGTTGTGCTGGGGGAAGGCTGCTGCGTCCCACCTTGGGACACTTGAGTGATTCTGCTTCCAGAACAAAGACAGCAACGTGCGTTCCATTTACAGGTGGTTGGTTGGTATCCACAGGAGGCCACAGTTCTACCCTCAGAGGTGGAAGGCAAAATGTGCACGTCGCTGCACCACACAGCTTTTTGGGGAATGACCAGTGTGGTCGGAAGGTATTGAGTGGAGCAGAAAAGCAGGGGCAATGGAGAAGCCAGTGCAAAGCAAATGGAATGCTGAGCAGATCACTCACGTGGAGATGATCATTTTTAACAGTGTACCTTAAAGTTTGTCTATTACATGTGAAATAAATATTCAAAAATTCAATGCTGAAAGATGTTTCCCTTTGTAAACTCTCAGGATTGGGAGACATAAAAAAGGGCCGCTGGCAGTTACTGTTTCCATTATAGCTCAGTGTAGCAGAGGGAAGTTTTAGGCTACGTTCTGCCTTGGATTGTTTATTGTCACCTGAAAGTGCTGTTGTAATATATGGGCTTATCGTTCTGGTTAAGCAAAGCTGGAGGCTTTGTTTTTCATCTGGGGTTTAACAGCTCCACTCCCCTTCTTTAAAAGTAAACATTTAGTAATGGAGCTACACAACACACTTAGGTTGTTACTTGAATAGGAAACTGAAAAAGGAACAACAACAAAAAAAAGAAGTCTGTCAACAAAAATGACATTAAAATTGTTGGTGGAGAGTGCTCATAGTCCTAGAATACAATATTGGCACTTGAGACTAAGAACATCTTTTTGCTTTCTGCCGTTTATGATTATTTTCTAGCTGAGGTTGTTCAGAGTTTTAGGGAAGAATAAAACCATAGTTCTTCAGATTAGAAGAGGTGGAGCCTTTCATTTGTATTGATTTCTAGTATCAATTCACTGAAAAGGTCTGTTAATGTCACTTGGATAATAAATACGCATTAAAGAGACTGGCATGCAATTCTTGTTAGTGAGGGAACATGAAAAGCATGAGATTGCCTAAAGATTTGTGAGGCTTGTGTTTCCTATACATTTCTTTTAAGACTACAGATGGTAGTTTGCTGCTGTATATTTCCTTTGATTGATAAATGTACTTTATATCCCGACTTTGATCCTGTTTCCTTTAACTTTTGTGTTCCATGAAGGGCTTTCTTTCCTGTCTTTTCCTTACAACATGAAATTCCATCCCTTATTACTTAAGTGGCAGAGTGAATAGCTCTTGGAATTGCCCTGGCAATATACAGGAACACGTTATAAAAGGGTGACATCTCAGATACAGCAATGAGAAATGCAGTAGAGCCATCAATAAATAAGCAGTCACAATAAATATTATAATGCACTGATTTACAGCTCTCTGTAATTTGAAAAAAGCCCCTTTCCCCCCTCACCCCCAGCCATGGAATAATTGTACTACAATGTGTAGTGCTGCAGCTAGGCATCCCAAGTTTTGCCTATTTCTCAATACGGTGTTGGTGCAATTCAAAACCAGCAAACTCTCTGGAATAAAACTGGCATTGGAAGGTGGTGCTGTTCCCACCTGCAGCCCATGGGGCCGTGTCAGTGCTGTCACACAGCACGTACAGGCAGCTGACATGGGAAAACCCCAGCCTTACCCAGGTGTCCTTTCTTTAATGCGTGCCTTATCTCAGCACGAGGTGTTTGGCCAGCTAACTGAAAGGCATGAAAATCTATGTGAGGCAGCAGAAGAGTTTATTGAGAACATCTTCAAGAGCAATGTTAATTAGTATTAATATGTTTAATTTGAGTTGCAGATCTCCTTGGTTGCTCAATAAAATCATTAGTACATTAGGGCTGCTTGTTTGATGAGGAATGCAAACTCATCTTGCACACCTAGAATTATTATGGCCAGCTCTGTCTTGGAGTGACAGAAATATATATATTTATAACTCTGTTCTGCTCGTTTTAGTTGCTGGTATTCTTGTGAAAATTGAACCAAGTTCTGCTTTTGTAGAGTGATCCCAGAGAACTCAGTGATCCTGAGAACTTAGCTGGGAGCTTACAGCGGAGAGCACCACTCCAGGTTCCATCAGGTCAGAGGACAGCTGGAAAGGACATCCCATCGTTTTCAATTTCCTCTTGTAGCACAAATGGGCATAATAACAAAAGGTCTCTGGAACTGGGATGATGAGAAATGGCTGACAAAGACATGCTGGAATCTAGTTTGAGATGAAAAGATCCATAGCTTTGATTTCACTTTGTAAAGAAGACACAATTTCTTTTTTGGCAGCTTTCCTTCATACATTAACTTCATTATTAGTTACACTGATAACCTCCCCCAGTAGTTTACTGAATTTTACAATCTCTTCCTGGCACGATTTTGTTATGCCTGGTGATTTCTAGCCCGTAGCCTGGCAGTGCTGCTAGAGGATAGCTGTCAGAACCGGGGAAGTGGCTCTCTGGCTGCCTGGGACCAGCATGCCCATTGCCTGCGCTGTGTGCCAACCTTTACAGATATTTCATGTTGCCTCCCCACTGATTTGTCTGCTGTGGTCCCAGTAGCATCCATTCTGGTATCGGCCTTTTTCTTGGAGAGCAGAGCATCTGCTGTTGTTAATACTTAAGTTGTTTTTTAGTAACTACTAAAAAGCTAAAAAAAATTTCGTGAAATGCAAATGCACAGCCTGGAATATGTAGAACTAATCATACATTGAGGAATGTCAATTTTCTTTTTTTGAGAGAATATGTACATTGTCAACTTTTTGGTTTGGTAAGCCAGACATTAATGAAGAAGTTATGGGAACTTAAATTGTAGGTAGCAAGTCATTAATCCTTGGGCTTCCATCAGACCTTACAAATTGAGTTTGGTGCATATGCGTTCCTGTTTCAGACTCAGGCAAGAGAGAAACATTACCTGGTAACACATAGCGCTGTGTTTACCCGTGAGCACGGAACTGTTTCTGGGAAATTAGTGGCAGTTCTGGGAGTTAGTGACAGACCATCACACATCCACAGTCAATACAAAGTGTTTTCCTGTTCTGCATCGATACTGGAGGAACCGAGCTCCTGCGGTGTGGCCCCAGAGCACAGCCTGTTTCTGGGTTACGGAGTGGTAACCTTGCAGAGCCCATGGCCTGATTTCCTTTCCGTCAGCTGTGACCCACAGACCTCAGCAGGGTTTGTGCATCTCAGAGACCTGCCTTTCCAAAGGACTGCTTTTAAGAAGATAAATGAATGGAAGAAATTACTCCTGTGGGGATCTGTTTTCTTCCTGCACAATAAAACAAAGCAGGGCACTGCCGTGCTAAGCCCTAAAAACATTTGAAATGTTGCGGGGAGCTGAGATACCATCTCTGACATGGAGCTGCACCACAGGCTGCAAACACACCCGAGCTCGTTCTGCAGCTTTTGCTGTCCTTGCTTTGGCTAAGGGTCATTCCGAATTGTTTGGAGTCGTTTTGTTACTTTGATTTCTAAAACATTATTAGATCTGAAGATGCGGTGGGTTTGTAGTGAGGTGAAGGTTCTTGTGCTGGGCAGCTAGTATTTGTAGATAGGTGCCCCTCTGCTTGGTCCCAGGCTTTAGGCTGCTATGGATTTTTGGCAATCAGTGCTTTAGAACATTTGTCAAAGTTTAACTCAGTGAGTACTTGGAAGTGATTAAAATGTTTTGGTTTTTTTTAATTAAATTCTTTAAAAAATCATTCTTAAGCCATTCACAAACAATCTCAAAAGACTGTCAGCCCTTCACTTAACGCCGCTGTTGGGGTGGAAAATTTTTGTGGCTGCAGATTGTCAGAGCAGTACAACTCTCCCCGATCCCAAGGAGGGTCACTGTTACGACAGACGCTGTTACGGTTTCAGATAAAATAACAGAAGAGCCAAAACAGGTTTTCCCTCTGTCTTGTTCTCTCTGCTCATCAGATACAGCTTTTTGCTCGGCTGACTCATGTCCTGCCATATTCTTCTTGTATTCAATTTTATCAGAGTAAAATGGCAATGTAAGATAATCTCTCTCAGCAGTTTGCATTGCATCACAGCAGCTCAGCCCTCGTCCCTGCAGGCAGCGCAGTATCTCTGTATGCTGGGATCTACAAGGGTGTCTCGGGGCTGAGATTATCATGTGGGATTTTTTTTTTTTAATTTTTTGTGGTGGAGAATGTTCTTAAATACTTCACACAAAAATGAAAACAGGTTTAACTTTGTACATACAGATCCTTGTAATTTTCCTAGCTTTTCATAATGTTGCAATGTCCAGACTTTAATACATGAATCAATCGATTACAAAGCTTTGTACTAAAAATAAAGTTCATTCAGTATTTGCAGCCTTGATACTGCAGTCTGAAAAAACTCACAAATAAAATGGAGAGAAACTTTTTATTCCTGAATCTGGGTGAAATATGGATCATTATCTGTTCATTTTTATGACTTTGTTTTATGCCATTTGAATGAATAAAACCTGGTCTCCATGCTGTAACACAAAGTCCCTAACTCTTTCTTAAATGACTGCTGTAGATGTTTGACAAAATAGATTGGCAATATCATACTGAAAAGACTAAAAAAAGGTGTTGTGTGACTGCGTGATCTCAGTCCCACCTGAGAACCTGCTGGGTCGTTCTGCCTGGGGCCAGCACTCAGGTGTTCACCTTGTTTGCTGCTGAAACTGACAGGGATGGCTTTGTAGCTTTGGTGTTCTTCCTCTACCTTTCACCTTGGGGTGCTCTGGAGGATGTGCAGGACGTTGCCCGCTCCTGTGCCAGTGGAATGTGCGTGTTGGGTGCTTGCTGCTCAGTCCCAAGTGCCAGCAGTCTTTTCAAGTGCCACTAATCTGGAAGACAATATTGGTTACTGATGCTTTGATGAGAGTTTCAGAGCTCACATTTAGTTCCATCATTTTTATAACTTTGGCTCCGCAACAAATAGCTGTTCAGATACTCCAATGTTAGATATTGAAGCTGCAGAGCTACAGCCAGCAGTGTTCCATGCACTGTATGTGAATTAGATTTGGTATCTAACTGCAGTCATTATGATCTTTAATCTACCGACTCATTTTTTGGTGAAGATGATGCACGCTTTATTCAATTCTCAATAGAAGACAGGAAGTGAAAATGCTTTGAGGAGAATATGCTGATCCTATAAGATAAAAAAAATTGCACAGACAGTAAAATTTTTTGCAAGCACCTCTGCAGTGAAAATACACATTTGTTTGTGATGAGAAAGCTGAAATTTGTCCAAGTAAAAAACTATTTATGAGATGTTTTTCCAAAATTTTATAGTTCATTGTGATTTCTTGTTTGAACTCGTGCAGATATGCAGCCAGCATTTGGAGCAGCTCCCTTTGGTGTGACCTTGGGCAACACCTGGCTGCTGTGGTGGTGGTTAATGAAAGGCAGTTAACATGATGGGCACAATTTGTTTGTGCAATTGGTCATTAAGTCAGAGCTGGAATATTCATTCAGTGTCTTTGATTCATGCTTTTTGTTTTGTTTCTGTTCTGTAAGCAGACAACTTTATACAACCGCTATGGAGTTATTTCATTTATTACAAGGCTTCTTGGTCAGCTGAAGAAATTAAATACATGGTACATGGATTGTTATTTAATGCCCCTGTTTGAACAAACATTGCAAAATTTGCTTCTGCATGCAGCTGTAAATATTTTACTTTAGTGTGGATGTCTTCCACATAAACGTTAGCCTACAGAATTTAGCTGTGTCCAATAATCAAAACTGTATCTATGCATTAAGATACACCTCCTTGTTTTTCTGGACCTCCTGCTTTTATTTCTGATCTACAGTTTCTGTACTGCTCTGTACTTTCTTTCTCACTGCACTGTGTGTTTTGCAGTTGTCTGCTCCAGCTGTATTCATTGTGGCTGGAAAGAAGTGTGTGTGATGTTCGTAGGTGCTCCCTGGCAGCTGTTGAGCTACTACTTTATTATATTATTATTTTAGCTTTATGCTTTACCTGAAAGAGTCTGATGCTTTAACTGAGTTGTACTAAAAACGTTCAGTTTTCCAAAGAAGCTGTTACTCCTATATTCAGGCATTTTAATTCATCCGTTTGTGTTTTCTTTGCAATAACTCTAGCATGAGTGGTAATTATTTTTAAAAATTTAAGTCATTTAAGACATTACTGATTATGTAAAATCTACACACGTTCATTTCACGAACTGTGGTAGGTTAAGAGTTATATTTAACAGCGAAACTTTCTCAGCATGGCAGGTGGCACGCAGATGAGCAGTGCAGATGCAGGGTACGAATGTCAAGTTGTTTGAGCAATAACTTGAGACTTGGAAAATGGAAAAGGGTCGTTCTTAGGGTGCATGAGATCACCTTTACGCAGGAAAAGTAAACATGAGATTAACGCGTTTTTTCTGCTTTGTGTGCCGAAACACCTTGGGCCTGGCCATGCTGATCCAGCAATAGTTACATGGTTCTGAGTCCTCAGTGTCTGTGTGAGTCCTTTTAATAAAACTACATGCCATAGCCAGGCTCAAAAGCTGCTTGTGTTGTAGAACTAACGGCTCCTAGCAGCACTGCACCTGAATGTGTACACATGGAGTGATGTTTCTCCAGTGACAGAATGCTGAGGACGCCGAGCTGAGGTTTGAATCCTGGGATGGACTGCTTTCTAGGAGCCATGGATGTGTTAAGAGATGTGGACTTGCTTCAACAGTGCTATCAGCTGCAGAAATGCATTAATTGGAGACCTGGGGTACGATGAAACAATTAAGAGCCCTTGCAGTTTGAATCTCCCCAAGCCTTTATGCTGCTTCAATCCTAAGTACTCAGCCCTTGCTCAGACACAGCCCACGTGCCAACAGCCCCAGCATCTCCCAGCCACCATCAGCCCTGTGGAGTATTGTCTCATTGCTATCTGGCCACCTTTTACCCGGCCAGTGTCTTTTTATCTTCTAGGGACTAAACCTTGGCAGAAGAGTGTTCTGCTAACTTAGTAGTAGTGTGATTTTGACATTAACACAATCTCTGAGCTGCTTTGAAGTTCTTTCCCCTAGCTATCTTCTCGCATGGGCTTTGTGTCAGTTTGTTCCTAAGTTAGCCCTGTCTCTGATTTCTCCACAGTCTTGTACAAGAAGACTTTCTTATAAAATTGAACAAGAAGGTTGAATCGTGGATAGGTTATTCACTTAAAATTTGTCTCTGGGAGAACTGAGTGCAGTTAGCGTTTCTGCAGTGATCACAGAAAAAAAAAATCACTGAGTTCAGAAGGACAAGATTGTCCGGCCTGTGTGGTTAAAAAGAAGGATGATATTCAATGCAATGTACTGTGTGACAGTTGCAAGTAAACTCTGTAGTAAATAGTGACATTCAGTGTATGGGTTTTTCTTTTCTAGAGCACCAGCTCAGTAACTGTGCCTGAAACACTGTTGTTTGTTTCAACTCTTGATGGAAGTTTGCATGCTGTCAGCAAGCGGACAGGAGCAATCAAGTGGACTTTAAAAGAAGGTGAGCAGATGTCCTGGTGCTCTCTACTCAGTAACTGATCATTCAAACTGTTGTAGAGCCTGGTAAATACTTTTTGTGTTGTTGGTTTTTTTCCTTTTTTTTTTTTTTCCTTTTGCTCTTGCTCCAGACTCTGAATTAAGCCAGTGTGTCTGGAGTCATGTTGATCTTCATATTTTCATTTGCATATCTGTTTTTTTTTTTTTCCCAAAATGTTTTAGCTGTAGTGGGATAATTGGCCAGGTAAATATCACAGTATATGGGAGTGAGTGCCATGTGAGAATGCATAGAATAGAACAGATGTCAAATGGGAGTGTCAGCTGGTGGAACTGTTGGCAAAGGGTTTGTGGAAGCTTGGTTTTATCTCTGGAGTATCCTGCATTCACTGGTGCAGTGGAAAGGTGCAAACCTCATGTCTTTTGGTCTTTGATAGATGTCTAGGAACAGCACAGGTTTTTACATAAAAGAACTGCATGTGTGTACAGAAGTTTGACATTGCTCAGTGACTGGAGATGATCTTGTAATTTCAGTTACCTTGTAGAGACAGCTCCTTCTATCTTCATGACAAATTCAATATTGAATACAAATTTGTTTTAGTGGGAATCTGATTACGTTTAGTAGAAATGATAGCAGAACTTTCTCTTCTTGTCTGGAAATAAATGAGAAAGGAAGTCAAATGGAAGGGAGTCACAGTGATTGCATCCTTCTGACCTCTGTGTTTAAACCTGGTGTCAGTGGAGCAGGTGAGCTGAAATGGTGGGAAATAAATCGTGCATACCTGATATGCAGTACAGATTCTTATTTCTGAGACCATTCATATTTGAACACAGCTCTGCCAGACAGAAAGTTAACTTTGGTAAGGAGCAAGGAGTGGTTTTGTAGTTCTTTTTGAGGTGAAAAAGGGTGAACAAATTCTTTCCTGAAGGATCTTTGTTACTGGGTGTGATTACATTTTCTCCCTGCTCTGTCTCTCCTTTAAATTTAGACCTCTCCATTCACTGGGCAGGCTTGAATAAAGAAGCTTATCAGCCTCTTCCCATATTGCTGTATGGGGGCTATTGCAGGGTTAAGAGAAGCTTTCACTGGTTTTTGCTTCTCATAGAGCTGACATGAACATGCAGCACATCGTCCTAAGCTAGGAGGCTGTCGTAACTAGCTTTTTTTTTTTTTTTCAGGCAGATTCAGTAAGTGGCAGGAGGTTGTTTTTTTTTTTGAGGAAGAAATGAAGGCACTTTTGTTATGAAAAGGACCTTGGTCGAAGTGTATTGCTCAAGGAACTTTTTTCTTTAAAAAAAATATATATATATATTGCAAAACTATCGTTTGTACAGCAGAACAGCCAGACTGGATAATCTAGTTTTTTATGCTGCCAACATAGGGTATGCTTTTTGCAAAGCATTTATTGTCCATCATTTCTGTGTAATAGCACAAAAGGCTCAATGGAAAAAAAATAAGAAGTGTGATAGTTGCCATTGTTACAATATGCTTCATAAATTAACTTACTTAAATGTACTTGGAATAAGTGCCTGTAAATATAAATTGGGAGAAATAATTTGTAATTGGAAGGTTTAAAATTATTTTCGCAAAACTGAATTTTTGGTGGTCACCCAGTGGGTGGGAACCCCAAACAAAGATGTGACACTGTTGGAAACTTAATAGCACATGAAAGTCCTTACCGTCTTGTGGTGTTAAATCCTAGAGAGAATTAATAGTGCAGAATCCAGTCCTAACGTATAAACACAGTTTTTCTGTGTACTCTCTCTGTCAACAATAGGAGCATATCATTACATAGAAGGAACAGGTGGGAAGTTGCATGCACTGCAGGCAGTGTTCTTGCAGGTGCCATTTCACCCAGAATATCAGACAATGAACCATGTGTTGTGTAGTTCACGTGCTTGGGGAAGCTCTGGAGGTCACCTGAAGTGCTGCAGAGGCATTTGTACTGCACTTAAGCAGCCCTATTTAACAAAGAGCAATTCATATGCATTTTGTTTTGATTGGGAGTAAAACCAAGGCGGTGTTCTTTATCAGGCATTGCTTAAACAAACATGAGGATCTTGCCATGTATGGTTTGTTTTAATTTAACACTGAAACTTATCTTAGGTATGCAGAGTAAATGAGCCACTGGTTATCACCACAATAATAGGTTTGGATTTCCTGCCTTTGTGTAGTGCTGCCAAGAAAGGCAGTCTGAAGACTTGTGCTCCCCATAAGCAGGAAAAAAATGGGTTCAGTTAGTAGTTCTGAAATAAAGCTGTGTTCCTTGCAATTATATGTAGGGAGATTCTGGACCTGTTTGCTGACGGCTTAATGCCTCCATTTCCTGTTGGCTTCTGTGGGTGGAACGATCTTGGTGGCTGTGTAACTAACTCATTCCCTGAGCTTTGGACAGTTGGAGTATGGCTGGAAATCTTATAGAATCAAAAGTACACTCTTTCTCCTAATATTTTCTGAGAGGTACCTTTGCTCCTGCTATGGCCCCAGAAAAGCACGTTGTGTTGAAGGGCTTTCCAAGGTGTGGGATCATTTAAGATCAGAGAATTAATAAGGCTCTAGATGCCAACCTGATCAATAAAAGGAGCTGTCAGTCCTAAGTGGCACTGCAGTATGCTCCCATGTTGTCTGCACTCGCTGCTTAGCAAGATACTCAGTGGGCATCCTCAGTAAGATCGCTCAGGATGAAATCTCATCCCCAAAATTGCTGGAAATGAAACTTCTGTCACATTGTATAGATTTTTTTTGAAATGTACAAAGGTGCAGCATTTTAGAGTTGCTTTTAAACGCAGATGAGAAAACTGTCAGTAATAGAGATGGTGACCAGAAACATATTGGCAGGACAGAATCTGGAGGATGTTTTCCTCCTTCATCTCAGGCTTCATATTTACAATTCTGATATCAGTGGGAGCTTTAAGAATGTGATTTTAAGACTCTTCTTCACATCTTTTTAAAAATTAGCTGGTACTTTGTTAACTCGAGAGTTTAGGTTAATGAGCAGAATATTGGACTGTGATACTTTAAGTATGTAATGTTTCAAACTGCTCTTGGACCAAGTATTCCTCCGTTCTTCTAACAATCAGTCTGTGTGTCTTTCTGTATGAGAATACACTTACCTGCTTCTTAAAAGCTTTTCCTCTAGGAACTGGTTCAAAGTAATTTACAAGAAGAAAAAATATATGCAGCTTTGGGTCTAGATTTAGAACCATAAGATACCTTATTATGATCTTCAGTTCTTTATAGCAATCAAAAAATCTGTGGCCAACAAAAGTTGATTTAAAAGGCTTTGATTGGTGATACCTTACTTATGACCTATGGACTGCAGTGGACTAGCCATGGTAAGATGAAGATGTAAAGACTGTATCTATGAATGATATCCAATGATACTCCAATATTTCAGGGGCTGCTCTGAGGCCCTGTTCTAGTAAAAGTGGTTATTCCCAGCCGGGAAGAAATATCTTGCACATGGCTGTCGACTAATAACGATTGTTCTCTTTCCAGCAAATTTCAGAGGATGGTGGGTTGCTATCTCTAACCTCATTTTCTGTAGTTGCAACAGCAAGCAAAGATGACACGATTTTAAACTGGCCCGTTAGCCCAAATCTTATGGTAGGGCCTCAGGTCAGGAAACCGTTTTTTCCAGCTCATTCCAGTGGGGTAGGAGCTTACTCACTTGCTATTTCAGAATCTTCCACTTCTCCTTTTTCAATAATTGGTTTTGTATGGTCTACTTAGAGGCACATTACAGTGATGAGGATGTGCAGCTCTGTCATGTGCATTAAAAAAGACTTGTTCTTGACTTGATCAAGGGGCAGATTTTACCTTACCAAGTGTTTGTGAAATATGGAAAAAAGTCAAAGGTATTATGTTTCGTGTTGCGGTTTATAGTTTCAAAAATTGTATGTATGGCTTTTTTCCATATATGTATGCAAAATATGGTTAGAATTGTTTCAGAATAATCTGAAATGTGTCATAGACTTCTGCCCACCCACAAACAAGTAATGTAGGCACAGATATTTTTGGTCATAATGCAACTAAAATTGTATAGGGTCATCTACTTGCCCAGGTCAAAATGTTAAATTCAGTGGAGTATAGCTGAGCCCAGTAATTGCTGAAATTACTAGCAGAAGTTATGTTAACAGGTTTCTAATAACTGCTTTACTTTTGAATATAGTCTTAGAATTCTAGAATAAATCTTTGTAATTTAGAATCAGTCTTTTTAATTCTTTTTTTTTTCAGCCACAGTTACTAACATGTAAAAATTGAAGCTTTTCAGTTTTTAATGAATAATGGCTTTCAAGTTCCACAATGACAAGGAAAAAAGTATCAGACCTCTTCTTAGTAGTATTTTTATTCTTCTCGTGCCCTTGAATTCCCTGTGCTTGGTGGTGCTAATTTGCTTTGCCAAATGAATTTCTGAAGAATACCAGTGGCAGTTACTTCATAACTGGATGTGCTTGTTTACATACGTGTATTACCAGATTAGAAAGCTAAAACTAGTGTGTATTGAGTTGTTGGATTTTAATGTAAGAGTGATTAACATACTTTGCCTTAGTAGAGTCTGCAGAAAAGAACAATCAGAAAACCGTGGAAGTATCTACAGAAATCTCAATCTTCCACGGAGCACTAGAGATATTTACAGGATGGTGTCTTGTTTGCAAACTCGTGGCTCCATACTCTATTTGTTTTGACAACTTTTTCCTAGTCTAGAAAGCAGAAATCTTTTGGACAGGTTATACTAAAAGGTTTAGGTAGGACATTGCAAGAAATTTGGTTCTCCTATTGTACAGGGAATGGAAGCTTAAGGGAGAAGCAGATGTATTTTTTTTATCACACTTTTATCACATTTACTCTGTAAAGTTTTTGTTCTGATAGAGAATACTTACTCCTTTGTTCAGTGGTTGTTATCGTTGCTGGCATTGGAACAGATCAGGCCTCTTAGAATGACTTACCTAATTACAGGGAAGTGTTGTTCAGGGAAATTTGGAAAGCAGGGTTATGTGATTCCAGTCTCAACACGTTAACTCTTGAGTGCTGAGCTGCTGAAGAGAAGAGAAGGCCTCAGACCTCTATTTTGCAAGAACATCTTCCATTGGAGTCACAGTGGAGCAGGAGGTGACCTCAGTTCTGAGATGATTCAGTATGTTTTTTCACTAGTCTGTATTCAAGTATGAGAAAATGATTACAAGACCTGACAAAAGTAAATCAAACTCACAAGATTCTCTTTTATCTCTGAGTGAATTCTTATTTCAAAACAAACTTTGAAATGAAATTGGAATACGTCCCAGACCACATGAAAGCGAACATGAAGAGTTCATCATCTGTCTTCATAGTATCTTTGCAGATCTACAACCCGAGTTGAAGATAATGAAAGTGTGAAGAAAACGAGATAATTTACTTCACCCTCATAGCTAAGATTGTAGAGATACGTCTTCCAGAGCTAGCCTTTCCAGGTGGATAGTGCTAGTAGTGAAAATTTCTGTAACTTTATTAAAAATACTCCTTCATCTGTGTTCATTCATTGTGAATAGTCAACAGAAATGAATCAGAACTATATACTTGATCCTAAGTGCTTTCCAACGGTTCATATACAACCCTTGAATGTTGCAGGAAGCCACAAGAATAATCAGTTCTGGCTCATGTGCCAGTAAATACTGCAAAATTGTTCTGCTGCTTCGTGGCAACACCTTAATCCATTCCATCTACTTCCTTGTCATTGCTACTAAATCAAATTTCAGTTACTAAGAAAACAAAGAAAAGTGAGTGTTTTTTTTCACTTCTGATGAAGCACTGTTCTTGAAATTGAAGACATGAACAGCTTAGAATCTGTCAGAAGCTTTTCTTTCATATATTCTGAAGTGCAGGATTGTTTCAGAAAAACTCACTGCAGAAGCTGGAAAGACATTAATGAGATTCCTGTTATGATTATTTAAAGTGTTGGTTACATTTGTTGGTGAAATTGTTATGATGAGAGTGATGTTTTTCCAACATCATCCAGAAGCAGAAGGTTGAAGTAAAAAGCTTATTGCAAGTACATTTTGCATATATCTGTGTATTCTTTTGCTGTTATGGTGCTACACGTTCAGTAAAATCATAGAACGCTTCTTAGACATTGGAGACAGGTGGAGCAGAGGGGATCACTTGCTTTTGTAAAGGTAGATTGCCCAGTCCTAGAAAATGAAGAGGTTTGATTCAAGTCCAAAAGTGCTGTGCTTTTTTTTGCTATACTTTGGGTGCAGGAGGGAGTTGCAGGAAAGTATTAGTAACCAGATTCTCCTGCGTATGTCATGGTCTAACCAGGCTCAGTTGTGAGAAGACATAATCTGCCTTTTGGGATTTCCTGCACTTGTTCAGGTTTCTCTGAACATTCTTAGAAAAAGCTGAAATACTGTGTCTGAGGAGATCACATTCTGCCCTGTTCTACTGTAGAGTGCATGTTGTGTTGTCACTAACAGTGCAGTTAGAAAATTCAGAGCTTGATTCAGCTAGTGCAAGCTCTATACTGTAATTTCTTGTAACAAGTTGACACATCTGTTTAATTCAGAGAATAGGCAGTCCTTTTTATTAAAAATAAAATTTTCTAAGCATATTTTGGACAAGAAGCTATCTTCTTTTGCTTTGCCTGGGCTGACTAGAATGTAATTCTGCATTACTATACTTAAAAAATGCATATGTAGTCAGTTATCACTTCAAAAACAAGTTGTGCAGCTTTGTTATCACGAGCGATCATTTGAGGAGATGCTCCCAGATAGCACAGAGTTGCTTACGCACAGTTGGTGACGACTGCTGTTGTCTAGCAATAGTCATCATCACCACAGGCAACAGTTTATTTTTTACTGAGTGAGACACTGTCTGTGTAATCAGTTCATCAGGAGACTTGCAAAGTTTATTTGGCTTCTACCTTCAGCAGCATCTGTAGTGTTTGCATTGAATCTCACCTTAAACCAAGGCAGGTGCCACTTTCTGCTGATATGATATATGGTGCTGTTGGTTTCAGGAAACCAGGAGGTTTTCACTTCCCACGAAGCACTTAAGACTATAACTCTAGCCTGTGGTCTTTAACATGTCTTTCTTATTTTAGTTCTTTTCAGCTAGATGCATGGCTACTTGCTTTTCATAGTTCAACCTAGCAGCTCATCTCCAGAGCTGAACCACTTTATGTAATGGTCATATGATGCTTTTTTCTTTCATTTCTTTAGTAGTGAGGAGATGATGTAAGTCACTGTTTGTGTTGCATTAGATATCCTAAAGCTCATGGAATACTTGAAGCAAACGCTGAGGAATAATTGGCATATAATCAGCTGTGAGTTTGGGTCCTCCAACACAGCCTGAAACCAGTTTCTTCGCACAGGGCGTAGCAGTGAATTGCTTGGCATAGTTCATTGGAATAAAGGTCTGATAAGTAGTGTGGTCTGCAGGGACAGATACATAGAGGAATCACTTAGCTCATTTGTGTGAATGTTAATTATTCTTAAGGCCTTTTGATCTTTGCTTCTGTTTTCAATACATTAAGTGGAGTTTGTGACATAACGTGGAGCTGTACACTTGGATATTATTCCCGTCTTACATCAATGAACAGTGGTAGCAGTAACAATTCAATATTAAAAGAAAAACTGTTCAGGATAGGTACTCTTACTGTCTGTCTTCTGTGAGTACATGTCAGGGCCTGGGATTGTTAGGAGCACTGGCTAAGAGTATTTCAGCTCTTCTTGCTGCCCTGTATCTGAGGCTCCAGGTATCAGATAACATCACTAGGCTGTTGCTTCTGCCTCTTGGTCCCACGATTAGGGGAAGTCCCCTGAAGTCTGCATCTGCCAGTGGGGTGTGTGTGCCCTCCAACGGGTTTCTCCCCAGAGCCAGTACCAGCCCTGCAGGTCCACATGGTCATGGCATCAGAGGGAATTTATAGGGATGCAGGGAGAGACTGCATCTGAGGCTGTTCTTGTCAGTGCAGGAGATGCCAGTGCATCGAGAGTTTTTATTAGCATATGTTCTCGCAGTTCTAACAGACTCTATGTGCTCTGCCCAAGAGAGAAATAAGAAAACTCAAGATACAGTGCAGAACTCCTCTAAGTTTCCTTCTGTTGGCTGGGAGGTAGTGTGGATAAAAATAAGCAAAGAACGTCAGTAGCTTTAAAAACTTCTCATGTGCTGTGTACTTTCCCATTTTACAAATCTGGTAACAATCAAACAGGATAAATTGAGGCTGCTGGGACGGCTCCTTCCAAACTTCAGCCATTCAGGAGGAGTAAGTTGCAGGCCTGATTTAGTTCAGTCTAGTTAGCTGAAGGAACTGGATTGCCAGTATATAAATTTTCCTTTTTGTGTTTCCGCAGATCCTGTACTACAGGTGCCAATACATGTGGAAGAGTAAGTATGTTTTCTTTATATCATTTATTGCTTGCTTGTTTTTCACGACATGTTGAAATTTGGTTTATTTTGAACCAAAACTATATATGTTCTTGGAAGGTGGCATGCCTTGCATAAGTGAACTTTTAGTTGTTTAAAGAGCTGTTACTGAAAGAACATAATGAGCTACGTGCAGGTCTCTTACTCGTAGCACTGAGGTCATCTGCTGTCTATGGATTGTCCTTGATCAGGTTTAGCGATGAAGCGTGCTAACTGCCAGAATCTTAACTGAGCAGCTTTGCAAGTGACAGAAACAGCCAAGGAATGATCTCTGGGTTTTGTACTTATTGTCTTCAAATAAAAAACTAAAAATAGTGCAGCATTGGAAACTCTAACCACGACCACTACCAAAACCTTCAAATGAAACCCTCAGGCTGCTACTTCAGAGTCGTTCCTCCAGCACAGCAATCTCACATTTAACTAGAGCATTTGAGGCTTTTATTTTCTGTCTCTGTAGTGTGTGGTAAAATCCTTTCTTTTTGTGGTTTTGTTTTTGAGGGTGGGTTTGGTTTTCATTTTCCTGATTTGGGTGGGGACTTGTGTTAGTCTTAACTTAGTACTGAGTTCTGGCCGCTATTTTATTGCTCTTATCTTCATTATGCTCTCTGTTTTTTGTTTGATTTTGATTTTGTTTCTTTTTTTTTCTTTTCTTTTTAAATTCTGTGACAATTTAAAAAGAATTATTTAAAAGCTTTCAAATGAGCGATTGCCTGCCACATATGGATCTTTGAATCTTCAAATCTATTAGTAATCTTGTGTCAGTTCTGAGACCTGTTTATATTTTTTCATTTCCACAGTTAATAAATGAAACTTCCAAAAAATGCATAATACAAAGTCAAAACATACAATGCTAGACTTAGAAGGTGTTAGATGAACTGCTCTGGAAAGCCAGTGCAGACTGTAGGTTCTGTGCTGAGAAGCTCAGTACTTTTTTTTTCTTAAATCATTTGTAATTGCTGCTTAAATCCTAGGCCAGCATTTCTTCCAGACCCTAATGATGGCAGTTTGTATACGCTTGGTGGCAAGAATAATGAAGGCCTGACTGTAAGTGTATTTGGGAAATTCTTTCTTCTCACAATTTTTAGACAAAGTGCCGTAATCAGATTCACACAAAGATTAAGTCTCCAAGGGAACTTTATGCTTTCTCAACAGTACTGTAAAGGCCACCTATTTGATGGAATTGTGCCAGTTTCTTGGAAAAGCTTGATCACACCAAAAGTCTGCTATAAGTGCCAATATAAAGATACAAGTTTTTGGAATGATAATGCCCTTTTAGGTTCTTTTGCTGTCACTTTTGCAGAGTGATAACATACTAAGAATGGAATGTTCCCACCTTCCTTGTGGCCATCAGGAAACCCTTTCCACTTGAAAATACCTACAACAGTCATACTTCTTTTGTCCACTTGTGCTATTTTTTTGAAACTTGTTAGAATAATGATGATGACATATAATATTTCTGTGGTATTATCCAAATATCATACAATCTCTGTACAACCTGATGGGAAAGAAGTGCCCAGAGTAATACAAGGGAGGTTGTCTCTTGCACCCCAGTAGTTAATTTTCTAGCACCATCTGCCAAAAGACAGGATTAATGTATGTTCTTTGCTGGCACCTGTAGAAGACGACATCTTTGTTTTAGTAAGCAGACAAAAATGCTGACCCTTTTCAAAATACTCACCAATCCATGTAGCCCACAGATGTTAGCTAACTTTGGACTTTTATTTTAATCCTTGTGATGAAACTCAAAATGTTTGGCTTCCCGCAGTTTTCTTTTCTCTGGCAGCTGTTATGATTTCCTTTAAGAACTTTAATATTGTTAAATATTTAAGTATTTACTCATCACTCCACCTCCCCCTAGTACAGCTAAATCATAACTTGCAAAATGAGTCTTGATTCTTTTCCTGGGTGAATCCAGGAAGCAGCAATTACAAAATTTCCTTTATTCTGTTAGTCTCCCTTTTTGAACTGAAGTAAACAAAGTTCTGATTGGAATCACTATTATAAAAAATGGAAGAGTGGAGTAATTTCACCAGAGTTAAGTAAAAAAGAACTGGTCTTTGTTCTTGGTAGCTTGTCCACTACTTTTGTGACCTTATCCAAATAAAAGTCTGTTTAGTAAGATCTTCCCCCATTCTGTAAGTTCAGTAAATGCTTGGCAGTATCTCAAGAACCCTGTGGTCAGAGATTCCTGTTTCATCCTCTCAACAGTTTCATTTGTATGAAGTTATTTGGCCTTTGTAATTGTTACTGTAGAGAAACGTTTTATGCTCCTTCCAGGTGAGGCAATTAAACCATGGTATGTTGAAAGCTAGGCAGCTTGTAAGTGATGATGGTAGGCCTTAAAAACGTAGAGTCCTGGCCTCCAAACCTCTCTCCTGCAAGTAGTATTTTCCATGTGCATTTCTCCTGTTGTAAACTCACTGAGACAGGCTTCTGTTTGTTCTGAGTTTTGAGAGGATGGCCATGACCTGAAATTTTGGGTTATCAGGCACTGCAATAATACAAGCAGATAATTAAAAGCTGTCATTTGAAATTTCCAAAGTTTTCTGGCTACTTTTTTCTATGAATAAAAGCAAAGACTATCACACCAATGTAAATAAGCTTTTATTGATGTTTTTTTTTTTTCCCCCAGAAACTTCCATTTACCATCCCAGAGCTAGTGCAGGCATCTCCTTGTCGCAGTTCAGATGGGATTCTTTACATGGGTGAGCTCAAGTTAAAACTTTTTAAAATTGTAATATGTTCAGCAACAATAAAATGTAGAGACTCCCAGGCAGACTGCATGGAAATGTTTTATTCTAGATATTAATTGTAGTTTTTCAAATATGTTTCTGATGGCAGAAAATCAGTTTAATATAAATTGAATTGCTGTGTGAAAATTAAAAAAAAATCCTACTTTTCCTGAGAGAGAGAATAGCTTTTCTAAGCAGTGAATAGCCTGTATGTTTTCTTTTGTTTGTTTGCTATCTCAACAAAAAGTGACTTCTGCTTAGAATCTTGTGCTTATAGTAGAATTATCATTGCATTAGGAATGTCATTGCAACAGGGTTGGACACACTCCATTATCTGAGATGCAGTCAGTTCACTTACATTATGTATGATAACAAATTTGTATCTCATTTATGCTGACTCATTCTAATTGCAGATGGACTTGGGAGGAGGAAGAGAGAAGGAAGGACAATTATTTTTTTTATGACAGCAGTAGATGTGTGAAGGATCAGGATGAACGTAGTATTGTTTTTTAATCTGAAGGGCCAGTGCCTCCTTCTGGTTCTCTGCTTTATGTTGCTTCATTTTTCATGTTGAAAAATGCCTATTGGAGCTTCTAAACTGGACAGAGATATGTTAAAGTCGAAGAATTACTCATGATTGTGGCTCTCATGTGGTCACCTCTGCTAGCTTATAGGTTTTTTAATACTCAGAATTCTCTTAGATATTATCAGTGTGAAAAAAATGTGTTAGCCAACAGCACTTACCATTGTAAATTCTATATTTAATTGTTCTTGTGCTAAATGATGAAACTAAGCCTGACGGTAAGAAATCATTCTATTAAAAATGCTTTGTTCATGCTAAGCTCATGAGGCTACTGAAGAAAAAAGAAGAATGAAAAACTTAAGGAAGTGCAATTTTCCAGCTGAATGGTAACATACCTTAAATTATAATTTCAGGTAAAAAGCAAGATATTTGGTATGTGATTGACCTCTTGACGGGGGAGAAACAGCAAACCTTGACTTCTTCATTTGCAGAAAGTCTTTGCCCATCAACATCCCTGCTGTATCTTGGGAGAACAGGTCAGATAGATTTTTTTTCTGCAGCTTGGAGGAGAATTTGTTTTCTTTGCTGCTGTTTTTGTTGTTATTTTTGAAGTTCAGGAAGATAACAAATGACCATGTGATCAGTTCAAGTTTTCAAGTTTATTTCTTAGAATAAATTCTGTAAATTATGATTTAGACTGTACATAGAAAAACTATTAACTCTTCAAGATACTGTATTTTAAACTTCGGGAGTGGACATGATCCATTATTCTTGCTGTTGACTATGTGGCATTTATATTTTACTTACAGTGCATTCCACTAGCATTTGTGAACCCAGATTTGCTGTGTAATGTACAGCTTTCATTAAAAAAAAAATAAGGAAAATGGAGATATAGCATATTGATTGAAGTTACAAATGCAATATCCTAAATAACTAAAAATCAGACCAAGAAGCAATGTATAGGTGTTGACTAGTAAAAATGAATGTCATATAGACTTGCTCTTGAATCTCTATATTTATGTTCCTTTATTTATATTTAAAATGTTCCTAAGTGGGATAGTTCAGTTGCAAGACATAGTATGCTACATTTTAGAATGTAGGGTTTAGAAACATTACTCAAGTAAAACACAGTACATCAGAAGAAGCTGTGCAGTAAAAACAAAATGTCAGCAACATGAGCAGTAGCAGCCATCAGGGCTTGCTCTGAGGTTGCTGTAGATGAGTGGATCAGGTGTTGTCTTTAACTACTATGAAGTGGTTATTTATCAGCAGGGTTGGGAAAACGAAATGCAGAGAGCAGTGTGTGGTGTTTTGAAGAGTGTCTCACATCTGAGGTGATTGATTCTATACTCTCATAGGTTTTTTTGCTTCACAGACTGTATATTTTTTAACAGAGTACACGATCACAATGTATGACACCAAGAAGAAGGAGCTGAGATGGAATGCCACCTATTTTGATTATGCAGCTACTCTGCCTGATGAAGACATAAAATACAGTAAGAATTTTATTGCTGTTATTTTTTTCAAATAGTGGCCATGGGCTTTGCATACAGGGAAAAATACTCTTAAAATTTAGTGAAAAATGGCAGGAGAGGAAGCAAACCTAAACTGCAATGCACGCTTGGAAAAAGCCATTGCACAGACTCCAGAACTGTCTGTTGTTTTTGCCCAGAGTGCAGGACACTGAACTCTTCCACAGCTGAGTTTACATTAAGTGAGGTTAATCAAAATGGAGTCTGTGTGGACAGCCTATATTGGTTTCCATGGGCACTGGGCACAGAGCAGATCTGCAGAGTTGGGTCTCCTGAATCCAGACACAAAGAATGGAAGAGCTTTCAGTCATTTGCAAGAGACTTCTCAGTCACTTCTCACCTATGAAAGCTCTCCTTTCAGCATGTGGTAAAAGCATGATTTGTGTATTAATCTGTAGGTTTAGAGTAGTGAAATCTACAAATCCTTGTTGTTGGACATGCTGAAGAGATGAGCTAAATGTGTTTTTCCTGCTGGTCTGACTGAACAGAGCTTTTCTGAGTTTGCAGTGTAAGACAGAGTGAACTCCACAGTTAATCTAAGGCTTGCACAATTAATATTTATTATTAAAATTACATGTAAGCAACAATTCAGATAATCTCCCATATATTTGTATATTGTAGAAATGTCCCACTTTGTGTCTAATGGAGATGGACTGGTGGTGACTGTAGACAGTGAGTCTGGGGACGTGCTGTGGATTCAGAATTACGCTTCTCCTGTGGTAGCTTTTTACATCTGGCAACGTGAAGGATTACGGAAAGTTATGCACACAAACGTGGGGATAGAAACTCTGCGATACTTGACATTCATGTCTGGGGAGGTTGGACACATTACCAAGTGGAAATATCCTTTCCCAAAGGAAACAGAGACCAAGAGCAAATTAACGTGAGCATAAATATTCCTGTTGTTCTCACTATCTATTAGTCAGGGTTTTGTCAGCAGCTCTAGCTCTCCATGTCCTGTTTGATCTCTTACTGTCTGATGGCAGAGACAAAAAAAAAATCATAAACTTTCCAAATGTGTATTCATTATTTTTATCAGATGTTCTATGTTGACTTAATAAAGAATATATATATATTTTTTAAAAGTGGAGCATTTCATTTAGATGCATAGCATTTTGGCAAATATCAGCTATTGAATAATAAATAATACTAGGTCATGGCTTCTGTCAAATGAGTAATTATGACAAATAACAATGCTTTCATAACTAAAAGGAATGGCTTGGTCATACAGCAGTACTTCAGTTTATGAATCCAGCGTTTTCAACAAGTAAATGTTGATGATTTTGGAAATCCATGCATTAGTTCTGAATTGTTTTGCCAAGGCTTCAGCTAAGATGGGAGAAAATCCCTTTGTCTACTTTGTTCTGACATGAATTGTTTTTTTCCAGACCAACTCTATACGTAGGGAAATACTCCACGAGCTTGTATGCATCGCCATCAATGGTGCACGAAGGAGTAACAGTTGTGGTAAGTTGGGAACTGCAAGTGTTGAATGTCAGCTGCTGAAAATTGCCTTTACAGCATTAGGATTGCTCTAAGATTAAAAAAAAAAGATTAAGTAAAGTTGAAATTAAATGTTTTCAGTGAGGGTGGAGTAGAAAGACACTGGAACATGATTTCAACAAAATGTACAGAATTATTTTAAACTCTTTTTTTCTCATTTTAAATGAGAAATAGCTTCAGTGTATCTAAAACAGATATTTTGATTGCATCTGGAATTCTGAGATTTCTTCTGTAAAAGCATGCATGTTCCTAAGTAAAAAGGTTCTCTAAGTATACCGATTTGTCTTGTAATGGAAGATGAACTAGTATGCGATCTGAGGTGGACCTGCACTGATGGAGTTTGCTTTTGGAACATATCTATCTGAAAAGGGATCCTTATTAAAACAGAAGGTAACACTGAAGGTTGTACATTTACAGCAATTAGTTTTTAAATTGCAGATTGGTATCAATAAATGCATGGCAAATTGAATGTTTCATGAAACAATTAACAGAAAGCGTTAGAATGCATGACCATCTTTCCAAAATCATTTCAAATGCTGCAGAGACGTGACCACAGCTCATCAGAACATGTGCCAGGAGAATTTAGCAGGAGTGGACCAGAGGTTGCTGTGCAGTATTGTTGGTGCATTGTGGTTACTGTTAAAATTGTTTGTTTTTTTTTCTTCATCAAAATAACTCCCTCTTGATAGGAAACTGCACCATAGGTTTGTTTTGCTCACGTTGTAGCTGTCTAAAATAGGAAATAAAGCTCCTGTTTCACTTTTCTAAAAAGAGAGAGTAATCTCATCTCCTAGGCAACGTGTAATTTAGAAGGTCTAACGTCCAAGGCTGTTGAAGCATTTGCTGAGGGTGTTTACTTACGGTGACTTCACTGCCAGGAGTTTTTGCTTGCCCGCCAATTCTGTCTCCATTTTTTGTTTACTTGCCTACTTAACTATTATAGAGAAAGTGTGTTACTGATTGAAACAATTAATCTCTCTTTCTAGCCTCGTGGCAGTGCTATACCCTTACTAGAGGGTCCAAAAACAGAAGGAGTCACAATTGAAGACAATGGCGAGTGTGTTATCACCCCCAGTACGGATTTGAAGTTCTCAGGCAGACTGAAAGGAAAGAACAAAGTCAGCTACTGGAACGACTGGCTTCTGATAGGTACATGAGGTCCCTCGCTTGGCCCTTGTCTGCCTCCCAGGCAGGATTGCATTGCCATCTGGTGGTGGGCAATTCTAATCTAAATCTCAGAGCTTTTTTCAACTTCTGTAAATCACAGTCATAATGATTGCCTAAATTGAGACAATTACTGAATTCTAATAGTCATTGTTACTTTGTCCCCTTTGGAATATGAATTAATGTTTTTAAGTAGTTTTTGTTTTTGTTTCCATGCTTCATTCAGTTTATAGAATGCTCAAGTCAGTATGTGCAAAGTTGTTTATTATTTGCCCCCTCATCTAGAGGGGAGTATAAGTAATTTATGGTACACATTGCTGTAAATACTGTATTCTGTTTCCTTTGCATTTTTTTTTACTGTGCACACTATTACTTTAATTCTCACTGTAATGATCAGAGGTTATGTTTTCCCCATTTCACAAATGGAGGAGTAAGGCACAGAGGTTGAAGATTGTAATAATGAAGTGTCAGCCTATTTTGTGTGTCCTGAATTCCAAAATTTCAGAATTGACTTTTCAGGACATTTACAATTTCGCTTCAAAAATGAAGAACTGTCTGCCGTTGAGTTTTAAGTGATACAAGTTTACAATTGATATATAATTGATGTAGGCCATAATTAACCTCCATGGAATGGACAGGGATGCAACTTTCAGCTGCCTTACCTGCTGCCTTTCTCTTTCTGTGATCCCTTTCTTGTTTATACCGTCCATCTCTCAGAGTGAGTGAAGCAGTTCCCCTTGAACAGTTCTTATTCCTCCACCGTGCCTGCACTGAATGACCTGTGCCCTAAATCTTTCCCCTTGGTCCCTAAAAAAGGGACCATTTTTTATTTCAACAAATGTGTTTCATTTAAAGGGCACCATGAAACACCGTTATCTGCCCCTACAAAGATCCTGGAGAAATTCCCAAGCAACTTACCTAGGAGGCCTGAAAATGTGATTCCAGCTGACTCTGACAAAGCCAAAATCGAAAAGGTTTGTGATGAGAATAATCACCTTACTGGATGATTAAAGAATGTAGAGGGATAGAAGTTGTGGAAGGACTCAGAAGAAAAGCTCCAGTATCCATTAAAACATTGAACTAAGAGATCTTTCTCTGCCTCGTAGGTTATTGACATAGTTGAAGGTTCTGCAACAGAAGAGCCTCCTGCTGTTCCAAAGGATATTGAGGAGAAACTCACTCAGCCTATTGTCCGGCCAGAGGCACCTGTGGACTCTATGTTGAAAGATATGGCCACGATCATCCTCAGCACCTTCCTGCTTGTGGGCTGGGTGGCGTTTATCATCACCTATCCAATGGTAATGCTGACTTAGCTTGATGGGCTTTTCTGTTTTGAGAGAGTCAGTAGCATTTGACAGCTAACCCCAAGAAGTGATGCAGGCAGGATTTAGGAAATAATGCACTGCAGGTTTTTTTCTCCTCCTCATTTTTAACTCCCAGATGTGCATCCCCACTTTCTCACCTGAACCACTGTCGTGTTTTCTGGCTTTTAGATCAAAGCCTTTATCCTGCTGTGGTTTAAAGACACCTGGTCAGCCTATTTTTGCCATATTAACCAACCCGTGTGATTGCTCATCTTTGCTATGAAAGTTCAGAATAATAATGAAAATGTGAGGGGAGATCCCTTTAGTTCCCCAGCCTCTTTAGCTGGCAGTATAATAACATGAAAGTTTTTCCCTATCTTTGGATGTAACTACTGTACTGTTCCTTTTAAATGTGACATGACTGCGAGAAACTTCACTCCTTCGCTTATGGAACTGAGATCCTCTTTCAGAGTGTGCATCAGCAACAACAGAGACAGCATCAGCTGGAAGAGAAGATACAGCTCTTGCAACAGCAGAAGCTGCCCTTTCATGCTCCCAGTGATCTACCTCCAGAAGCAGATTTCTTGGACACCTCCTATGGACGGACAGAGAGCTCTGCTACCAGCACACCAAATATGTCCCCCAGAGCATCAAACCATTCTGCATATTCCAGCATCTCCACATCTGATGTTGGGAGCTGCCTTTCCACTGAGCAAGAAGAGGGAGGTAAAGTAGATGTAGTGTATTTGATTGTAAGTGTCTTTATTTCCCCACTCTGTATGATGGTGCAGCACAGTTCACAATTAAATCCTTACTGAAGGTACTTCACTGAACCCTAGAAGGGTTCTGTCTGCTAGTCTCTCGCACTGTCTGAGACATGATCTTTCCAGCCTTATGTCAGACAGTTTGTACTGAGTATGTTTGAAGCTGTAAGTTGAATCACACACATCAGGATTTGCCTACTCAGCATGAATACCAAAGTGCAGCTGTTAATTTATTTTGATCATCTGTGAAGTGAATTTAAACAAGCAAAATGATTTTTACATTCTGGCCCAGAAGAATGCAGTTGTAAAAGCTGGCTTGAGCCATCCTAAAATAATTTTTCTGTTTCTTGTTTTTGTTCAGATGACGATGCAAACAGAGTAATGGTTGGCAAGATTTCATTTAACCCAAAAGATGTACTGGGACATGGAGCTGAAGGAACAATTGTGTACAGGTAGATGACAACGCTTGCATTCAGTATTTAATAGACTAATTAATTTCTTACTGCATGAGGGTTGTTTTTTTTTTAAACAAACAAAAAAACAAACAAAACAACACCCAATAATATGCCTCTGTGAAACATCTTATGTTATCATTCATTTTGTACCTTCTATGTCTGCATCAGCCTTTGTCTAAAAGGTTGATGTGGCTTTCCTGTCTGCAGGGGGACATTTGATAACCGTGATGTTGCAGTGAAAAGAATTCTTCCCGAGTGCTTCAGCTTTGCAGACCGTGAAGTGCAGCTACTGCGAGAGTCAGATGAGCATCCCAATGTGATCCGCTATTTCTGCACAGAGAAGGACCGGCAGTTTCAGTACATAGCCATTGAGCTGTGTGCTGCCACGTTACAGGAGGTGTTGACTCTCTTGCAAACCTAAATAATTTTTTGGGCCTTCTTACTGGAAGACATTCAGCTCCCCTTACCTTAAGTTTCTGCCGCAGATGTCCCGGTTGTTCTTACCATCACCTCTGTGAAAGTTAAACGTTGCTACAACAGGGATGTTCGTAGAACATCCTCCCAACCCTGTACTGATCTAAGGGCAGAAGCTGCTGGCCTTTGATATTCCTTCTTGTGAAGAACTCCATTCTAGTCATCCTCCCTTTCCTACCATCTGGTGAACACCCTCAAAACTTGATCACTGTGCTATAGAGAATTGTAGCTCTGAATGATGTTGGAGAGCTCATCACCTTCAGACACGAAAGGCTCTTGCATGTGTGTTCCCAGCTAGCTTTAGACTGCCTGCAGCTTTCTCAGTTTAACTTTTTTTTTGGCATATTTGTTATCTATGCAGAGGCTGATGATAAGCAGTGTTGTGACTGAATCTTCTCTTTTTCTGTTGCCACTTACAGTATGTTGAGCAAAAGGCCTTCAGTCACCACGGCTTACAACCTATCACCCTCCTGCAACAGACAACATCTGGTCTTGCTTATCTGCACTCCCTCAGTATTGGTAAGAATGCCTCGTTTCAGTATTGGATACAGAATGGTACATTTTCTTAATCAGAACGAAAAGAAACTGGGTGCTTGCTCATTTAGTCCGTGAAGAGGCAGGCTCCACCTAGTGCTGGCAGCAAGCAATAGCTTCTGTCCTCTTACTTCACTGAGTCTGATGTCCTGACTTTAAAATCTTGCTTCATTTAGAGTAGTCATTACCATTTGTTCAGGGCACTGCATTTTTTTTGGACAGAAAAAACATAAAACATTATGACTACTGGTGATGGAATTAAAAAATAAGCCTCTGCCAATGACAATAGTTTGATGTGACAAACTGTGAGTTCAGCCTTGTGAAAAGTTTGCAGTGCAACTATAAGTTTACAAATACTGTTGGCATTGCCTGCAGTGGATAAATGGATGTTTGTAATAGTCCACAGGGACCTGAAGCCCCATAACATCCTCATCTCCATGCCTAACGCCCATGGGAAAGTCAAAGCTATGATTTCAGACTTTGGCCTGTGCAAGAAGCTGGCAGTGGGCAGACACAGCTTTAGCCGGCGGTCGGGTGTGCCGGGAACTGAAGGGTGGATTGCCCCAGAGATGCTGAGTGAAGACTGCAAAGAGAACCCTGTAAGTCTTTACCTTTCCTTCAGTCTTCCCTGGGAGAAGGCAGCACAACCAGTGTGTTGCACAGTTGCAGAAAAACCTTAAGATGCGCAGTGCCTCAGCATTCATGTTGTCTTACAATTAAATTAGCAGTAGCCTTTTTTAAAAACTTTTCCTTCTCTTTCTCTCCCACCATATGTCTCTCTCTATTTTTTTTATATATAGCCATTTTTCAATTAGTCATGAGTTTTACATAGCAAAATGTGATTCTGAAAAGTTTTATTCTGTGCTCAGATGCAAATAACCACCCTGTGCTGAGGCTCAGAGTCATCAGAGGAAGAATCTTGTTGCTATTAAAGGTCATCTCTTTGCAGACGTATACCGTGGACATCTTTTCAGCTGGCTGTGTCTTTTATTACGTGGTATCTGAGGGCAGCCATCCCTTTGGGAAATCTCTACAGCGACAAGCCAACATTCTGCTGGGTGCATACAGCCTGGAATTTTTGAATGCAGGGAGGCATGGTAAGAAAAGCATAAAACATAAACTGCTGAACTCAGTGAACTTTCAACGGGTGCTAAAATTGCCATAGAAATGGCAGAACTGGGACCCACAGTGAAACCAACCTGGCAATAGCAAAAGCTGTACCTCTGAAATAAAACTCCTAGAGTTCTTGGTATTCATATCTGAGAGCATCTCAGTTATAAAAAATCTGGATTCCTGCAAGCTTGACAATAGAGTTATTATCATGTATTTAAAGAGCTGAACTTTGATCTTCATAATTGCACGGATTCGATGCTACTGACCTGCTGCTGGATGCCCAGAGTACCCATGAGGGTGTAACTTGAGCTAGTGTTCAGGATTCTAGGAGGATATGATTCAGGATTATAGGGGGATTCTGCAGGAGGAAGTAAACGATTTTCTAAAGATACAGAATATTAGTTTTCCCTACAGCCTCTGAATTATCACCCTTTTCCTTGCAGAAGACATAGTGGCTCGTGATTTAATAGAGCAAATGATAAGCATGGACCCTCAGAAACGTCCATCTGCCAGCTGCGTGCTAAAACACCCATTCTTTTGGAGTTTAGAAAAACAGCTCCAGTTTTTTCAGGTTTGTCTTGACCATCTTTGATCCTTTTGGGTCTAAGGAAGTCTGTAAATATTCTTCAGCGCTTGAATTCATTTTCTCCTTCCTTTGTGCATGTTTGAGATAATACAATGCAGAACATGTTGCCAGGCCATTTTTTAAGAACAGAGTAAAGTGCTGTGATGAATGTGTGCAGTTAAGTCCAGTGTGGGTGGGAACTGGTTGAGGATTTGAGGTTCTTTCCAGTCTTCTCTGTTCTGTGATTGAAAAAAAGAAGAGCTTTTGGCAGATGGTGAAATATCATCGCAGAAGATTCTCTGTCTCAATCCCAAGCATAATCCATTGTAAAGTACTTTGTCATGAAGTGAAGCAGAACCATACCTCCAGCTGGCCAGAGGCAGCAATTTTGAATCATTGGGAAGAACTTGGAAATACAACAGAAAATAACCTGAATGTCTCTTCCAGGATGTCAGTGACCGGATAGAGAAGGAATCTTTAGATGGTCCAATAGTCAAGCAATTAGAAAGAGGAGGAAGAGAGGTGGTGAAAATGGACTGGAGAGAGCACATCACTGTTCCTCTTCAGACAGGTAACAGATAATATTTTGTCAGAATGGAAGGGAGTTTTCTGTCATTCCTGGTTGCTGAAAGAAAACCTAAAGAAAAATTACTTTCTTGCTAAAGAAAAGTAAGGACAGTGTCTCAATTTTGGCCTGATTTTTACTTGTCACCAAAGCATTTCTTCAAATTCTTCTATGATTCTATTCTATGATCTGTAAATCAAGCTGTATGTTTGTATATCGAGGCACACCTATAAGCATACATTACTTTTAAGGCCAGCAACTAAAACTGCAGCATCAAAACACAAACACAAATCTGGTAATTTCTTTGGCAGATCTTCGAAAATTCAGATCATATAAAGGAGGCTCAGTACGGGATCTTCTGAGGGCAATGAGAAATAAGGTAAAGACTTCGTGGGTGTGTGTTCTCATGTACACACCTCGCAAACTTAAGCCACTGCAGTTGCTTGTTCTTCACGCTGCAGTTCTCCTTCCCTTTGTTGTCAGTCTGTATCAATTTTACCTTGTTTCAGGTATTATTTTTTTAAACAATAGACTAATATGAGGTTACTTTGTCCATGAAAATGCACCTTGTACAGGCAGACCTATTTAAAAGAAGGTATTTAAGCACGCACTCTCTGGCTGAGCTTTCCCTTATTCTTTTTTCCTTTACAGAAGCACCATTACAGAGAACTGCCTCCTGAGGTGCAGGAGACCCTGGGCTCCATCCCAGATGATTTTGTACATTACTTTACAGCTCGTTTCCCTCACCTGCTCCTACATACCTACAATGCTATGCATATCTGCTGCCAAGAAAGACTGTTTCAGCATTACTACAACCAGGACTCTGCAGAGAAGAGCCTTGTGGGAGACACTGTTTGAGAGGAGAGTGAGCTTTCTTCTCTGGGACCAACATTCCAAGCACAGGGCTGTGAAACAGGCCTACCTTTAGCAGGGAAAAGCGGGATCAAAGAGCTGAATTGCCTCTCTTTGCGGAAACCAAGCTTCCAAAAAGTGCCTTGTACTCCGCCTGCGCTGGATCAGGAGAGAGTAGGAGCCCGAGGAGCAATGCAGCTGCACAAGCAATGAACCCTGGTGATGGAGATATCCCAAGGAAGGTCGCAGGACAGTGAAGAGGGAGAGCAAAAGCTGGATATAACCATCATCCAGTATCCTTGTACTGTACTTGATTTTATAACTTATGTTTTACTGCAAAGAATCAAAATACAATGATTGAAATCACAGAATTACTAGGGGCTGGGATCTGCAAAGGAGCCTTTTAGTTGTAGCAAATCAGAACCTGCCATTGCACTACTGCCACGTTCTGCATTAGGCACACCGCAGTGATTGTAAAGGGAATCATTTTTAATTAGCCAGAACCTCCAAAAAGACTACAATTCCTGTTTAATCACCCTTACTCCGGAAAATTGGACCCTCCTACTTGAGCAGATACAGTGAAGTTCTAAAAAAAAAAAAAAAACTGACTTGAAAAAAGTTAAAAAGGCTTACCTTTTTAAAAACCTCATTGTTTAAATATCAACCAGTATTCACAGAAGAGCTAGAACAGTACTTGACTTGAAATCACAGTAGCAGAATGGACCTACAGAAGTAACTTTAGGAAGGTACACTGATGTCAGCTAGGAGCTGCTCGGGAGAGGATCATGATTTACCTGCTGCAGGCCTTCCCTGCTTATACAGTCGGGTTGTCAGTTGCAGAGCCAGAGGTAAGAGGAGTCCTGGGTGAAAAAAAAAGGCTAAATAGGAAATGGAAGATGTACAGCACAGCAAAACTATAGGCAGTGTTTTTGATGGGAGGAAGAAAGCTGGAAAATAACCTCATTTTCTGTTGTACGTCCACGGGAGCCCATGTTGGTAAAGATGCAGTATTTCTTTTCATCGGCCCTAAAGCTGTGACAAAGCATTAAGTGTGTGCGAAGGATGAAGAAGTGCTGAACTCTAATATGATACAAGTGGGTGTGTTCTTTTGCAATATATTTATTTAACATATTTATATTTATTTAATTTTTACTACAAAGTGGTACCAAAACTAAGTGGTACAAGTATAAAGCATGCCAAATCTTTCTTAATTATGTTTGTGTTTATATTTAATCATATTATAACAACTGGAAAAGTTATACTGCATCTTTCAAAGAATTCATTAGTTAAAGAGGAAAAGTGGAGGTTAATTTGTCTGATTGTGCCATTGTCTCTTCAAACAGTAAATTATGGACTGTTCTGTGTATGATTGGTTGGGTATTTACAGCTACTTTACTGGAATGACTTCACTGGAAGTTTTTTCTCAGTTTTACAGTGTATGAGAGCAATTTACTTAAGACACCAACTGTGCAAGTTACGTGTTTCTAAAGCTTGAAGAAAAAAAAATCAGTAGTTTTACCTAAAAAGATTCAAAGCCTATTTCATATTTTTGTATTTCTCATGTAAAGGTCTTTTATAATTCTACTAAATAAAGACTTGTACTCTCATAAAAAAAGACTTAGAAAACACTTTAGTGATGATGTGTGCCTCTGGGAATGAGCCAAACTGCTGCCATGCGTGGGGTGGCACGGGTTTCAGAGCCAGGGCTGGAGAAGGGGAAAGGGAGAAGCGTGGCCACAGCAGCCCCGGGCCTGGAGCAGCGCAGCGGCCTGCCCCAACCCCATCCTTCTGCTATTCTGAGCTACGGGTGCGGGAAGCAGCAGGGCAAAGGAGGGAGGTGCGGGGTGGGGAGACAGAAGCAGCCAAAAACCTCCCAGAAGGCCCAGGACCCCCGGTTTGTTACCCTAACTGCCCCCAGAGAACAGGCAGAGAACAGGCACCTCCCGGGGGTGGCTGAGGCAGCTGGAGAGGTGAGATAAGGGGCTGGAGGGATTGTGCCCTACCAAAGTGTTTTGCTGTTATGCAATAAATTAATAATAAATACATGTGAAACCAAGCTGATACAAAATCATGTGATTTACAGGAAAAAGGGCGGGGAGGGGGAGGAGGAGATCGTCCTAGCTATTGAACAATATGCCACCCGCCTCCCTCACTGACAAACTCCCTGTACACACCCTGCTCTGGTGCTGCCCATCGCATGGGGCAGCAGCCACGCCAGCTGTGTGGCTTTTACAGGGAGTGCAGGAGGGAGAGGTGTCAGCTGGAGTCAGAGCAGCTGCATCACTGCTGAGAATTGGGTGGGGCATCAGTTTTTACCCAAAGCATCACTTCCTAGTTAGAGCACTTCAGAAGATGGCCAGGAGCAGTGCAGAAGCATAAGGCCTGGCAGGCAGAGCCTCCCACTGCAACTCCCTGTTGAATTTTTTCCTTTTTCCTTGTAGAAAGTTTCCTTGCAGGCAGGATTTGAAAACAGAGCACCGCAAGCAGCCCGGTTACTGCAGGCTCTGCAAGGTAAGGCTGTCCCCAGGGCCCTGTGGAGCTGCGTGGCACCCTGCAGCCCCTGTGCTGCTCCTGCATGCTCAGCAGGGAGGGGGGAGGCAGCTGTACCGGGCTTTGGGATGGGGCAGCTGTTCACAGCCTGAGTGCTTCCTTCCCTAGCAGCAGGCCCAGGGGAAGCCTGGAGCCACCTGCACTGCCATCCTCCAGCTCTGGCAACCCCTACCCGCCCCACAGGACTGGCTGCTGCTGGGGGCTTGGGGGTGGTTGTACCAGGGCAGGGCCTCCCTCCCTCAATATCCAGGGCTGCATCCCCTCCCTGCCCACCCCTGCTCCTGGCGGTACCCAGGCCCTGCTGGAGTGCACACGGGCTGCGGGGACTGCAAAAGTCCTGCAGCAGCCCCCTGCCCTGAATGCTCCTCACGGGTGCGCAGCGGAGGCCCAATACTTCCCCAGCACCGCCAGTTTCTATTTCCCCATGGTTTCGATTTTGCCCAAACCACGCCTGTGTGACAGCTGAGGCGTGCGGGGAGGGGCTGTCACCCCACTGCCAGGTGCAGCCCCGGGAGGCGGTGCGGTGGCCCTGGACACTGCGAGGCTGCCATCACCGTGCCACTTCAGCCCCATCCCTCGGGTGTGGCTGTGCCAGATGGCAACACAGCGCTCACCGTTTTGCAGTCTCTGAGCTCTGCAAGGGGCAGCTGTTCCGCTCACACCACGGCACAACCATCCGAGCAGCCCTGGCACGGGGGCTCCCCCTAACACTACCCACAGTACTCAGCTCGCTTAAAGCAAAGCTGTTTGGGCTCGCTGGCGCTTTCAGCAGCCCACAAGCTTTCCACAGCGCTGACCCAGCAGGCACCTTAGCCACCCCCGTGCTCCACAGCTCTCCTGGCATCCCCTAGTCCCTGCGATCTCACCTACCAGCCACCACTGAACTTGCTTCTTGCCAAGTCCTGGTCCCAGGAGTGCTCCAGTCACCTTCCAACAAGGAGCTCTTGAAAATGGCTGGAAGCCAGAAGCCTGTGACAGAGCCCTCTGAGCTGCTCTTCGTGCTGGCTGCGCTCGTCTGTTGCGTTTCTTCCTGTAGTGCAGAAGCAGCTGTATCCATGCCACATCTGTAAGCAGAGCGTGACCAAGGCAGGGCACGCCACGTGTCAGGCCAGGGCACCCCTCCAGCCTGAACCAAGGGATCTGCTGGGTTGGACAGCGAGATAAGCTGCTTCATGGAAAACCCAGCGAACACCAGAACAGATGCAGAAAAAGAGGGAGGGAAAAAAGGGAGAGTGCACACAAATGGGTGAAAAAAGGGAAGAGAGAGGGAAGGAGAGGAAGGGGGAACAAACAAGCAAGAAATAGAACACAACCCAGGGATATCATAGTGTAAGGGCTCCTTCTTTCTAGTAAGAGCAGCTGTTAGATGGGCACAGCTGGCAGCACGTGCTTCTTCAGCAAAACCCCATCTCCCTCACACCCGAGTGCCAGAACAGCAGCTCCCAGCTGCCAAGAACAGGCTCTAGAGGCATAGAAACCATCTTGGACCAACAGTTTTCCAAGGGGAAAACAGAAGAACTAAGTCAATTGTACCTGTCATAGGAATGTTATCATTTGACACTTCTTATCTTTTCACTTCCAGGGTTTTGTTCAGTAACAGGAGGATTCCCCCCCATCAGTGACAATGGGTATGTGTTGCTTTTAGAAAATTTTCACTTTACATGTAGTGATTTGTTTTTAATAAATGCATTTTAAGGGCTCATCTCTACAGGGGAACTAATCAGTATTCTCAGTAGCGATACAAACCAAAGGATGGTATCTCCAGTTAACAGAAGATAAGCAGTCTCAAGCAGGCAAACTAAACTTCTCTAGTTCAGAGAACTCAGCCCATCACTACAATAACTTCATTGTGTCACCCTCTTCAAAAACATTTATTTCCAATACTCCCTTGAGAATCGTTTCCAAACCTCATGGTTTGCCACTCCACTGATTATCAGCTTAGGACTGCTTTTGATTACATTAAGGAACGCCCTCAGACATCAGAAGTGACATCTGAGAAAACTCTCATTGTTACTGCTAAAAAGAAAACAATTCAGCATTCAACACAGCCAGCTCCACAAGGACTATAAAGCCTTGTCAGACATATTAGCATGCTTTCAGTTTTTGTATTATTAACACAGAATTTTGACTCCTAGATTACAAAACATTACCTGTGGATAAATGGGATGAGAACCACGTCCAATGCTGGCTACAGTCTATTGGAATCAAGGAGGAGTATACAAGAAAACTATACGAGGAGGAAGTGACGGGGCCAGTTCTTATGGAGCTGGATGAATCTTTCCTCAAAAACATCGGTATGAAGAGTGGCCAAATCCACATGTTAATCCTCAAAAGAGGCAAACTTCAGCAGCTACAGGAAAACACAAAGCAAGGCAAGCATTCCAGCAGCAAAATGCCTGACAGAACTGACACACAAAGAGATCCTGTAAGACCCAGAAACATCCCTGCTCAATCAAATGAAGACAGCTGTGGTCCGGAAACCAGCGGAGAGAACACAGCTGCTCCTTCTGGTAAGAAGCAACGGAAAGGTAAGAACTCTCAGCTCAACAGTACTGATGAAGTTCTAGAGCTCAGCAAATGCCGACCATTTAGAAGTGATGACGCTGATTTCAAATACGTGACAGGAAGAGTTCTTTCTCCAGAAACAGGGGTCAATGGTTTAATCACACCTTGCCATGAATACAAATCTCTTGACATTGCTGCAGATCTGAACAAACAGCAGCTGCAGTCAAAATTTGCCTGTGAAGTGATACGATTTGGCTCGGCCTGCATGAACATTCGAACAAATGGCACCATACATTTTGGTATCATGGACAGCGTTGAAGACAGGGGCTACAAACACGGGCAGATCGTTGGCATAAAGGTCAAAGAGAGGGAATACTACATCGATGCGTTAGACTATATAGAAAAATGTTTTCCTGAACCCATGCGAGAAACTGCAAGAAAATGTATTCACCCACCTGTTTTTATCGAAGTGATTTCAAAAGATGCTCAGGAACAAAGATTTGTGGTGGAGGTTGATATTGAACCAACATTCAGCTTAGTAAAGGACAAAATCTTTTGGGTTTATTTACCTAAATACAATGAGAACAAGCAGAAGGTGAACCTCACAAAAGAACGAGCTGTCTATCAGCGGCTAGGAGCAAAGTCTGAACCCGTGCAGCCAGATGATCTACTCACTTTCATCCAGGGCTTACACGACAGGGATGTTCAAAGAGAAAAAGCTGAGCTTTCCAGTGCAGGAGTACATAGAGAAGTATCTCAAAACCTGGGAAGGAAATTAGCAATTCTACTAAATGATGGCAAGAACTATATGGATGATTCCCTGCGGTACATCCTCGTCACAAACCGATGTACTAAGGACGATCTGAACTCCATCAACTTCTTACTGCACTTGAACATTTTCTGTGCCTTTGACTTTGACGAAGATTCTCTGTCAGGACTGTATGGCAAGTACAAAGAACACCACGCCACAAGGTCCTATATTTTACAGGAGTTTTCCAGTGAAAGCAAGACGGGCAACTCTCCCTTTCAGAAATATTCGTGCCTGTTTGATCAAACTAGCTGGATATTCTGCAACGGGCGCAGTGACTACCGGGGTGATGAAAAACCTTGTGATGAAAATACGTGGATTAGAACCAAAAAAAAGTACCTTAAGAAAGCAATTACTCGTATCTGTGACGAAATCCTGCCAAAGCGGTCTTTCATCGTGCTTTTCCTATTGCTATCACCAGTGCAGAAACCAATGGTGGACACTTTTCAGGAATTCTATACAGAAATGAATGGCATGGAGTACATCATTTGCATCGCAGAGTCCAGAGAAGTTTATGGGAAATGGGCCAACCTAGCTCAGGCATCGTGCAGCATTGAGACACTCGACCAACGCAGCATTGTGGGAATGAAACTGAGCCACGTAGATGCCACCATCCAAAAAATGCTTCCTTCTACAGCACACCCCAGGCATCTGCGAGTTTCCACAAAAGGGCTGTGTATACTTCCCTCACTGGAAGAGGAGAAATGGTTTTCCCTAGAAATCCTCTGTGTTGATCAGTGTGATGATATTAAACTGGAACTTCTGCCTGAGAAAGAAATACAAGAAATAGAGCAGAACTTTTACCAAGGGAGAAAAATCACCTGGAAAAATTTCTGGCTTGCTGATAAAGGTCAGTGTGGGGAGATCATTGAACGTGAAGCGTGTAAGGATGCTAACAAACTCCTAGATGACATTTTACAAGGAAGCGGTCTCAACTATTCTGTGGCTAAACTAAAGATATTTCACCATCCTGGAAGTGGTGGAAGCACAATAGCACGGCAAGTTCTATGGAAAAGAAGAAAGGACTTGAGATGCGCTGTTATCAAAGCCTCATATCCACCTGCGACTGTCTGTGAGCACGCACTCGCGTTTAGAGAGTATGAAGAAAAAGAAATCAATCACTGTCTTCCTGTGCTCCTCTTGATTGAAGATTATGATGAAGACTACATAGAAGAAATAAGGAACGAGTTAATGGATGCTATAGCAACTAGAAGAATCAATTCCCCCAGACCTTATTTCATCCTCATGTCCTGCAGACGATCCAACGACCCTGAAAGGCTTTGCAAGGCTTCTCCTCTGGACACAGTGGCTGTCACTCACAAGCTGACAGACTCGGAGAAAAGTCTGTTCAAAGCTAAACTTGAAAGACTGAAGCAGAAAGACGTTAGGCCAGAATTCATACTTACATTTGTCTTGATGTGTGAGGAGTTCAACGAAACGTACGTGAGAGACTTTGTGGAGCACATACTGCAAGACATAGACCTCTCTTCCCGTGATACACGCTTGATGCATTACGTGGCTTTGCTCAATTTTTATGTACCCAATTCATACTTCTCACTGTCACACTGCGAGGCTTTTCTGGGACTGGGTGCGTATACAGAAATGAAATCAAGAGCATATGATTTTAAAAGTAACTTAAGTGAACAAGCAAGAATGATTTTTATCGAGCTAAGGGAAAGTACCACCCATATTTTAACTGTTCGGATAATCCACTGTCTGGTTGCAAAAGAAATTCTGCATCAGCTTTCAGGGAGCAAACCTCAAAGTCAACTTGCAATGGCTCTACTTCAGGAAAAGATGCTTTTTGAAAACAGATTCGGACGAGAGGAATTCATAAAATTCATCAGAGATCTGTTTATTCGACGTGATAAGAGAAGCAGGGGAGACAATACCGACAGCCTCTTTTCCCCGTTTATTGAACACGTCTGTAAAGCTGAAGACTGTGAAAAAGCCATAGCTGTTCTAAAAGCTGCGTACGAACACCTTGGAAAAGATGCCATTTTTGCCCAGCAGCTGGCCAGACTGCATTACAATAACGAAAAATTTGAAGATGCAGAATATTGGGTAGGGGTTGCAAAACTTCATTCACCAAATGACTCTTATATCTTGGATACAGAAGGTCAAGTCTACAGGAAATGGTTTAGTTACACTGTAGACAAAAAGACAGAGGACACTCCTGCAAACATCATCCAGAAGATCGAGATTGCTCTTAAAGCTATGAAATGCTTCAGGGCTGCACAACAGGCTGCAAAAGAAGAAACAGAGAGCATGAACAATGCCGGCTACTTCGGAGAAGTAGAAGTAGGATGTCGGCTCCTGAAATTTTTGTCTACGCTCGATGTATTTTGCAGAAGTCCAGAGGGGGAGTACTCTGAGCTTGTAAAATACCTGATCACAGACTACATTCCTAAAGACATTGAAAGGCCATGGGGAAAGCTTCACTCGCGCCTGAAAGGCTTGCGCCAGAACCTGTACAACGCTCTGGAATGGATTTCAGAAGACCTAAGTTATTTCCAAACAGATAAAAACAATGAGGAAGACGAAGATGAAACAGCTGAGAAGGAAGAACAAATCTATAACCCTAGAAAGTGGCTGAAAAGACAGTCTGAAGTATATGCCAAATTCTTTGTCTCAGCATCACTTCTTGAGGACAGGAACAGTGGCTGTGAGAGCCAGCTGATCAGAGGCATGAACATTTATAAGGGTGGTGGAGGCAACGTCACCAACATCCTGTCCTTCTTGACTGATAAGAAGGAGAATAGGTCAGCTGAAAAGCTAGAGAAGATCCTTGGTTTCTATCCAGAAAATCCGTTAGTGCATAGGCTGGAAGACACCGAGCTCATCAATTACATTTTGAGCCACATCGTACTAGCGTGCTTAGCACCAGGATCAGCCAAACTTCTCCCAATGCAAACTCTCCGTCAACTCAGTACAAGATTCTTTAAAGGAAAAAAAGCATTTCCAGCGAGCGCCCATTTTCTGCTCACCTTACTCTACTGGCCGGACGAGGCACTGGACAAAGAACCTAATCCAGACAAAGATGAAATTCTCAACTCAGCACTTCAAACCCTGAAGCGTTTACATGCCATCAAGATAAAAGACATTCCTCCCAGAAAGAAAAGAATCTACACACACTTTTTTCTGGGAAAGGGCTATGGCTTAAGTAAGATTGTGCAAAAAAATAAAATTGATAAATTAATTACTGGCTCCTTAGATGAGAAGAGAATGAAGTGGCTACATGGAACTGTATGGAATAACAGCAGGATATGTGACATTCTCAAAAGAGTTTCTGGTTGGACCAAGGACAGAAATTTATTTATACGTGGTCATATGAAGGAATTTCAGGTCTTGCCGCTCCATCGTGATTCAGTGCCAATTGGAAATGAAAATGTGACCTTTTACTTAGGCTTTTCGTTTTACGGTCTGGTTGCTTTCAATATCGAGGTTGAAAATAATCTAACTGGACCCAGATTATCAGGTTAGTACCTTAACAGTACAGCAAAGCACTGGAAATGGCTGTTACCACAGAAAAAAGAAAAACAAAAGAGACCGCACTGCCTGAACAAGCAGCAAGATAACAAATGACTACTACATCGTGACAAAGA
Source organism: Penelope pileata (assembly GCA_013396635.1). Taxonomy (NCBI): domain Eukaryota; kingdom Metazoa; phylum Chordata; class Aves; order Galliformes; family Cracidae; genus Penelope; species Penelope pileata. The sequence continues at coordinate 231,581 of WBMW01000230.1, forward strand.
CTCTAAAAAAATTTGAAATGTAATAGTGAAAATACAGCTTGAAACAGAAGCCTTTAATACTTCCGGAGTCAGTGAACACCAGATTTCAGATCTAATGCAGCAATGGTCCCTTTATCTGCTTGGGTAAGGGCGGGAGACAAAAGCCCACTCTCTCTCCTTTCCAGCTCAGTATTTGGAGTCTGAGCTCTAAAATAGACAGATATAGGAGGGATCACTGTTTTCTCAGCTCAAGAGACAAGGACGTTCAATTACTTTGTTGCTCTTGAACAATAAATCGATTACATGTCCACTTTAACTGTATGGTATGTTTTCTTCTTGGTGAATTAGGAACAGCGTTGGAATTTAAGTGATCTTACAACATCTATACCACCCGGGCTGTGACAAAAGGTCACAGTGTCAAGGTCAATGGGTCACAATTCAAGGCCAAAGGGTCAAGGTCAAAAAAGGCAAGCACTAGATTACAACACCAGCAAAATCCAGATACATTCTTCCCTGCATTTTGGAGTACCGACAACCGAGCATGGTCCCAAGAGGTGATTCTGCTGCTCCAGTTGGTGCTGGTGCAGCCCCACCCTCAGTATTGGGTCCTGACAGAGGGTAAGGAGGGAGGCACTGGTCCAAGGAAGGTTTGCAGCAGCCTGCAGCGCTGGGACTGCAAGCATCTGCAAACCTGCACTGCTCAAAGGCAGCTTTTTAGATCTCATTGCTGAGAGCTACTACAGTTATTCAAACCATAACATGAGTGGATTTCGTAAACATTTCAGAACAGCTAACATTTGCTCCAGTAAATTAAACAGGCCCTCAAGATGAGAAAAAAAAATACACAGCAGTGATGGTTCACTTATGTTTAATCAGAGACTGTTACAAAGTGGAATAAATACACAACAAATGGACGTGCAATTATCTATTTCTGAAACATACGTTCACAGAGGGCTCCCAAGGGATGCAAATGATCTTTACTCCACATTTTCTTTGAATCTTCTTTGTAAACTGAATGCTATAAAATTAAGTTATGGTTACTGTTTGTTTGCATGCACTAAGGTGATACATACACATACTTACCATTCTCACACTTTCTGAAATTAAATTCAATGTCAGTATTTTGCCACTGATCAGAAGATCAGTGATCCCACCCCTTTCATAGCACTTACACAAGAGCTGGATCAAGTTGGAAGAAAAGCATTCCTGGCACATTAACTTCTGCAGCTGTACTACTACTGAGAGGAAACACATTTCAGTGATGTGCTTTAAGACACCTTAAAAAGGAAATAAAAACAGGAGTCTGAGTTTGCTACACAGTGACTAAAATCTCTGAAGGAGCTACTTGGAGTCATTAAGCAGAAGTCTAGAGGAAACAGCATGAACTGACTCAGTGCTCCCCAGTTAATCTCTTTTAGAACTGGAAAGACTTCTGAACTGCATTAGGCTGGACAGCTGCTGTAACAGGGCACCAGAAACTAAGCTACAACTTAGACTGCCCACCTGGTTCTGAAAGCTCAGACTCCTCATGTTTTATCCCATCTCAAAAGACAATAAACTTAATTCTACCAGAAAACACTGTAATTAAAACACTGTAATTAATTGACAAAGTTTCACAGAGAGATAACATTCTACCAGAGTTCATATCAGGATCTACCCCAAAAAGAAATACACGTTTTGTTGATGAGACATTAGAGAACCTCATTCATTGCCAAGCTGGGGTACAAGTAGTGCAGGTCAGCATTCATCCACTGTCAGAACTGAGATTTCAAATATTAATTCAGCAGCCAAAAGCAATCAGTTACTTTCCTTGTTTATGATGATTAATGCAGTGCTCAGTAAATGAGAATCAACCGCAGAAGTCAGAAGAAAGACGCAGTCTGTTAAGATGGTAACAGCCTCACAGCAAGGAATTCCTATTATTCATGCCATGAGTATGTAGGATATAGAGGCAAAGATAAGCTACACATTTTATTATACAATTTTTGTTTTTCCTATACAGAGAAACACCTAGACAAAATTATTCAAGTTTGTTGCTACTTTTGCAAACAAAGCAATTTAGTGCAAATGCCTGACCTGAAAATCAATGTAGACAAGATGCCAGGGGATGGACTTAACATCCAACTACTGTAACTCTGAGAATCCCCCTGAAACCTCATGTTTCTACGATGAAGTCTGAGATGTCGCAAATGATTTCAAAATTCCAAAACTAGCAATACTGCTGGAAGTGTCAAATCACACAAGAAAATAGCGAAGAGCATTCATTTGAGCTAGTACACCTGCAGTTTCCATCTGGCTACTACACTACTACTATGTTCTTACATAATTATCAGTTATTCCAGATGTCCCTCAATTCACTGTGATTCACTGTAATTCACTTACCAAGTGCATGTTAGGGCACAGAGTTTCAGAGCTTACCCAGCTGTGAAACTACGCTACGTGCCACAGCACAGAAATCCTTCATCTCCCCTGCTGATACGCTGAGATGAAGTACACAAAGCTTAAATAAAAGTGGGCTAGGAGCTGGAGAACAAGAAGCTCCTGGCATATCAGCCTAACAAAGTAATCTGTTGGCAGTACAGTAATTAACAACTAAGGAAAGGTTACATTACTGCTACAGCTTCTTACAAACAGAAATACTTACTTCCCAACACAAGAAAAAATATTCTGTAATTGGATCACTGATAAAACAGCCTTTTAGAATAGGCATGCTACTGAGGAACTGACTTTGACTTCTGATCGCTGAGCACCAAAGGCAACTTTTAAGGAAAGTTTAATGTAAAACCTTAACAAGTGCTTGCAGATATTACCTAATCCACAAGTGCAGTTAAAGTCATCACCGATCTTCAGAAGACTGTCTAGATGTTCACTCACTACTGAGAACAGTAGGAGGTAACACAGATACATTGACATTTCAGAGATCAAAACTCCCCTCGTATTTCAATGGTATCATTTGAACATATTTCAAATAGGAACATCAGGTACTTACAGATTAAACTAACCTGTACTGGCAGTGCTGTAGGATATTTCTTCTCTACCAGTAAGTAGCAAATGCTGAAATTCTGCTGCTAGTTGACAAAAACACAAATTGTATTAAACCAAGGAGTTTAACCCATAGTTTAGTTTTTCATTTAAAAAAGCTGCCAAACTTCAATCACTGCAATTTGTTGCTTAGGAAAGGCATATGAAGTAAAGGCAACTATAAAATTACTTTTAATTTGCCCTTACATTTCAGGTATTTTGATACACAAGCCAGAAGTTTAACAAGGTAATCCCACTGCCTAACAAAAATATAAAGAAATTAGAATACTTACATTGCCAGGGTCCTTCATTAAATAGCCTCATAAAGTAAGCTCTCTTATTCTAGACTTTACAAATGAAAGAGCAAAATGTATTTTCTTCAACTAGAAGCTAAAGAATTCAGTGCTTGCTAGTAGCACACACCTCTACAACACAATGGGGAAAAAAAAAAGCAAAAAGCTTCATACCAGACACTATGAGAGAAAGTTTCAGCTAACTTCTGCTAATGCAAAATTCCTACCAGCTAAAGCCATTTATACACATTGCTTACTAAAGCAGCAGAAGTTGAAATTCTACACATATCCTTTTTAAAAAAAGAACTTGGGAACGTGGTTAAGATGCAGATAAGATAAAGTCCAAGACATGAGAAACTCAATTCTGGTATAAGGTAGTTAACTAGCAGATAAACTGTAACTACCAACATGAGAACATGTTTTAGGAAACTTTCAACCTCTTAAAGTTGTGTGTTCATTTGTTTTCAGTTGATACTTGCACTAAAGCTCTACCATCTTCTCAAAATATTCTCACTTCCTTCAATCCCTGAGGAAGAAAAGCCTTCAGGTAAGTTCAGGACTCGTTTATGGAGAAGTTAAATTCATCATAATGGAAACAGCAGTGCTGCTGACTGCAGCTACTGCAAGTGAGCCTGTAACAACAGAAGAAGCTAGTGTAAACTTGTTCAGAAGGTACCAGGTGCTCATTACTCACAACAGAGATCAGATGTGTAAACACAAATCCTCACAGCCAGCCATCACGGACTCACCATGCTAAGAACAAAGGACTGCAGGATAACGTCCTGGGCCACGCAGTCCGAGGCAGGATGTGGCTGTCTGCAGAAGCAGCAAGCTGACGTGCCTGGCTCCCTCAGCCAGATCTTCCAAGAGCTTTCACGTAGCAGAAGTGCATGTACTATACAACAGAATCTATAAATATTGCACTAGAATCAATCTTTTTCCAGGACAGCCTTAATAAACATCTGCCTTCTCTGATAATCAGAAGTTTGCATAAAGCTGCTGTTTAAATTGAGAATAAAAAAATTCTTAGAAAGGTTTTTTAGAACTTCCAAAACAAATCAGTTCCAGGCATCACACTTCAGAGTTGCTCAATTCCACCTTCACCCCCTCGACGGCTGCCTCCAAGCTTTGTTACTCCCCTGCTATTTACCTAGCCCAGCTCTGACTGAGAAACACAGCAGCCACTGATCTCTACTTTTAAAGTGACTGCCAATACTTCACTGGTAAAATCATCTTGATAGGAAGTGTACATGCACTTCAAAAAAATTCTTTTTGGAGGCAGGCTATTCCTCAAAGCACTAAGGGCCACAATTTTTATTAGGCATGGCACAGAATACAATTCTAAAGCAAGCTGAAAGTTCAGCTGTGGTACGTACTTTACTTGCTCCATCTCTCATTCACTTCTCTTTTCAGGACCAGTGGGTGAAAACTCACTCAATTTAGCAGAATTTCAGCAATTCTTGAGCTTTAAAGAAGGGTCACCTACCTCTGCATAATCTTAAATGACACGAAGCTCTCCAAAACCTGCTTCCACTAATACCTATGAAAGTCAAGTCACTAAAATACAATCATCATAAATGAAATTCCACAAGCAGTCAGCTACACAGCTTTGGGACACACATACTGCTGCAAAACTGACAGCTGCAATACTGACAGCACACGCTGGAGGGCCAGTAAAAACACTACCAAACCCTCAAAACAAAGACATCTCATTTCCAGTGTAATTTTTTTTGGAACTATCCTCCTTAGATCCACACAAGGCAGGGAGGAGGTCACTAACAGAGCTTCACAAGACAGGACCCATTTGCACTAGATGAGAACTTTACAGGTAGTTTTCAAGAGATTACAGGGCAGCTAGTCTGACAGCTGAGGAGATTCTCCCACCGTTGCAGCATGGAACCATTGTGCCATCCCTGTGACTAGAAGGACAGCAGTGCTCTGCACACGTACCTTTCAGGACGAGGTACAAAGCAAATGGAAAATGCACATCATTAGTTGCTGGAAATTTAAGCACAAGCATTAGTCTGTGGTAGCATGTCAGAGCAATATGGATGTAACTAGCTAAAGCTCTACCAACACCCAAACAGGGAGCAAGGAGGTCCTGCCCTGTCCAGTCCTTAGAGATTTAGATCAAGGGACAGGGATGGAAACAAAGAGTATGTGAACTACAGGAAAACCTAAACCTAGAAGCCCTAATTCATACAGTAACATAATGGAATAACAGTAGTAACATGGAATTTTACCCTAGAGACAAATGCATCTTTCAGCAGTAGCGTGAAAGTCATTTTCTTGGAGTTGTCCAAAATCAGCTTCAAAAAGAAAAAAAAAAATCCATAGTCATGTGATGCTAAAAAGTGCCATGCTTTGAGCAAACCTTGCCAGAACAGAAAGAGATGGCTCCTTTGCTCTCAAGTGTCAATACACACAGCTTAACGAAAACAGGAACTGCGTTCCTGAGACATACTTTTCATGAACATGTAAACCTACTTATCTTCAATAAAAACAGAAGTTTGTTTTATTTTGGAAATACTTAGCTCTCACCAGAGTATGTACTAGATACAGCCCAAGTGTGGATCTAAGCAGGGTACTCCACCAGAGACACTCCAGCACTTGTGTGAATTTCAGCTCTGCGTGCTGATACAAGCTACATACAAGCAGCTGCATAAAAACTACGTCGTGCTGCATCAGTCTTAAATGGAAACTGGTGACAAAATTCAACCCAATGCATTTGAAATTTGGCTATTTTTTAGTCTAGGAGATTCAGATACCGAAAGTAGCACAAGTCATACTGAATACTACTCAAATAGTTCCTTGAGATTTCTTGGGAGACAAGAACTAAACCAAACACTCCTACAGACTGTGAACTAGAGACTAGTTGCAGCAGTGTATCTTCAAGTGGTGTTCTCATCTTCACTGCTACCAAGTGCAGCACCAAAATGAGTGTTAGCAAACCAGTAATTATTCTGAAACAGTTTACAGAGGACATGATGTTTTTCCAGTCAGAATAGACTATTTGGGGGAACCTCCTAAAGGGAAAATGCAAAGGGGAGAGTACAACAGGAATGTGAAATCCACTCTTTGAATTAAGAAAAAAATTACAACTCACTTTACCCTTTAATTAAATTTACTGAAAATTGCAAGTGGGACAGTATTCAGCACAATTTGGAACAAATGAAATAAATGCTGTGCTCATAAAAAAAAAAAAGCAACAACTCAATGAAAAAAAACAGAAAAGATGTAAAAATCTGACTCCAAAGCTTGTTCACCTGAGAATTCCACTGTTGACAGGCTGTAAAACCTCCTTGGACAAAACCTGCTCTTCTGAAGCTGTTTGTAAGCAACCTCAAGCATTCAAAACCAACATGCTTTGAATAGAGTGAGCAGCAACACTAAAGCTCACTTTTCTTCACAGAGTAGAACTTTTTGCCAGCTACTGTACAGAAGCAGTAAATTCAGACAGCAATGATCTTAAGTAAATTTTGGATATGCAGCAAAACTCTGCAAGGTTTCAAGAAAATGCAATGATTTCCAGTACACTGTTGCAACAGACAAAATATCGTGAAGATCAGTGTACTTCAGTGATTGATGAAAAAGATTTCCTGGAACTGACCAAGTGTAAGATCTGTAGCTTTCATTTCTCATTCTTCTATCCTATTTTACCAGCTTGAATCTCTAGCTCTTCACAGGGCTCTACATTAATATTTGTTGAGGTGCAGCTCACAAATACAGCAGTTGATATCCTCCTGCACAGAACCTGTATTCTGTAATTTAGGCTACAAATCCATGACCAGGAATGTCACTTTTTAGTTAAAACCTAAGTATCTTAAGCACTTAATAAATACACTTTCTCAGAAGAAAAATTAGTAATTCATCTTTACATGCCACTAGTTCAAAACCTACAAAGTCAGATTACCCAAACCAGGAACAAATACAGCACAAATAAAACACAGGGGAGTGGGGCAGGGTACAGTGAGGCTGAAGGACTACCTGACCAGCCACGAAGGAGACGTGTCCTGGAAGAGAAACAGTGCCCAAACCTCTTTAAACACGTTCCCTCCCCCTAAGACTCTTAAAAACACAGCGATAATAAAAAGATAAATATTAATATAGAGCCCATCTATCAAAAGAGAATAAAAAACCTAAATTAAAATAAATTTAGGGGCCTTCACCAAACTTGCTGCAAGTTTGGGGACATAAATATCCAACAGCCATAAAGCTGTGAAAGCCCCCAGAATGAATAAAATAAATCCCACTTGCCTCCGACTGAACAGGGCAACACTGAGACTCTGCCTCAGCCTGTCCTATGGCAGGGCTATAGGAAGAAGAAAAATTTGAGTTTTAGAAAAAACATGACCCAATTAATTGAAAGACATGCATTCAAAGTTAACAAAATTCCAGTGATCAAGCAAACAAAAGGAAATGACTGCTATAGCACCTATTTTGTTCGGCCCAAACGGAACGTTTTGTCGTTGGTAGCTATTTCTGAATTGGACAATTTGCTTTGCAACTTGATCAGTGCCTGTTTTGGGGCATTCTTCTCATAACTGATACGTTACCGCTCTAGTTCACAAAGGCAGAGTTAAAGATTCCATCAGCCACTGAAAGTGTTCACCCTCACCTCAATTTTTATGTAGAAGCTAGACCAGTACAATTATTAAGACATTTACTATTATTTTAAAATGCCATTAACATTTTAAATTGCAGCCTCAGCTCATGGACTGCTGTATCAGTCTCAGTTTAACTGAAGAGTCATAATGCCCTTCTCACTGCTTATAGAACTGAAGCAATCTTGATATTTTCTTTTTTATCTTGTATTCAGAATTCTTTGATTCCTGTAAAATAACTCCAGGTTATATATTCCATTCAATTTTATCCAAGCTTTAAGAAAGCAAGTTACACAGTTCTATTTAAGTATTGTTCAAGAAGTCCATAGGGTAAAAGAATTGCAGAAACCATAGAAGGCAGATGCAGCTGAATGTGTTTCTAGAAGCTTGTTTATGTTCTCCCATGCATGCACAGAGCAAGGAACAGTAATCCACTGACATTATTAGATATACATCCCAGCCTCAAATGTATTATCAGCACCTAAAAATCTCATCTGTGGAAGAAAAACAAACTCCAAACATTTTAGAAAAAAAAAAAAAGGAATTTTTAGTTCATATAAAGCAGACAATTTTTCAAAATTTTATTTAAAGCAGACTTTGCCAAAGGTAGAAAGATATCCTAAGAGCAGAACAAAACAGTCCTATTAAGACTCCTGAAAAACTAGCCTGGACTCTACTGAGCCTTCCTTGTGCCAGTCTCATCCCTTAGATACCATAAATGTCACATATCTTGCATAAATATATTTTCCCCACTTGTGTCTTTTTTTTTTTTTTTTTTTAAATTCAACACTGGCAGAGCATTCAAATATAAATGAAGACTGTTCATAAGCCAATGCAACATCTCATTTTATGAGATCTGCCACAGCAAATTCATGCAACAACTGAAAAACAAAGCTTTTGCCTATAGTTACCTCATTACAGTTCTGTAACATATAGAAAATCTATGCTTTTCTGTAGCCCTAAACATTTCTGCAATCTCTTTCCAGGGAAAGCTGAACTAAAGCAGAACACTGTCTGCATGGCTGTGTTACGTTAGTGATTTTGCTGGCACAGCTATGCTGACCAAACTTTGTACTGTAAACGAAGACTTGAGTCTTTATACAAGCAATTACTGCATTCAAAGTTGTTTCGCCCTTTTGGGGAAGCGCACCATAAATCCAACTCTCTGAACATTAAGAAGCAGTATCCAAAGAAATGAAGGCAGGGACCAACAGAGAACATAGGTGCTGAAGTACCTGCCTGTTTTCAGGAGAGTACATACAAGAGGCACGAGAGTACTAAAGATAGCCACATCACAGCTCTGATAGCACAGAAACAACAGCAGCAAGAAAGGCAGTATCCATGGGAAAAGTCACAGAAAAAAATATTTCAACTGCTTGTTGCATATTATTAGAGTACAACATGAATAATATGTGGCAGTGCTTAGTTGAGGGGTTGTAACAACATTACTGCTAGGGAAAGCTGGATTTTAAGATGTGTCCACACTGTAAGCCTATGCACTATTAGCTACAAAGTGATGCTATTATTGGAACAATTACACAGTCACTATTTAGTAGGGGGGAGCTCTTGACAGAGACAACTTGCAGAATATGCTAAGTTAACAGTACATGCAGTAACCTTTTAGAGTACTTTCCCAGGAAAAGTAGGGATCTGAAAATAACATACCAATGAGTTATAGAAAGACACCAAAGGGAGAAGGTATCTGCTTTACTAGGGGCAGGAGGGCTAAGCATCCTTACAGCAGCAATGTGATCTTCAGAAAAAGCAAGAAGTTGCATAGTTCTAGAAGCAGAAGTTAAGATTAACGTACAATGTAACAGTTTTATGTGTAACATCGCAAAAAGGGATAAATTCAAGACACTAAGTATCTCTCCAGTGCTTTGTTTTGGTTATCCTCATTAGAAGAAGAAAAACAGAAGAAAACCAAGAAGTAAACCAGAATATAAAAGCATTGCCTGAGCATAACAGTTTTATCTGTTAGACTTATGTATAAAGCAAGATGAAAAGCTAACAAAAGATCTGACATCAAGGCCCACTCAGCACATTTGCAAGCCAAGAACTGCACATCTGACAGGTGACCAGCAGGTATCAGTGATCAGAGAGAACTGCTTCTCAGCAGAGGCTTGGAGTTATGGTCTTAGAACTACTAAACACTTCAGAAAAAGTGTTTGACAATTCTTAATGGTTAAACCGAGGCCATTTAGCTGGCATTAGATTGTACTGGATGCTCCAGCGCCTTTATGAGGTATTCCATCACTCCAAAAGTTTGATGTTGAGAGACAATTTGGTATTTTAACTGCACAGTATTTCTGAATGACTACAGAGGAGTACTGAATAAAGCCACGGGAAGTACTCAAGTTTAGCTAAAAAAAATCCTCAAGACTTTCAAGTAAGAGCCACAATGCTCAGTATTAAGTGGGAGAAAAAAAAAATCCATGAACAACAAAAACATTTAAGGAACTTAAACTGACACAAAAATGCTGATAATCTTTCTAGCATAAAGAGGACTTAAGCCCATCGATTAAATTGCACAGATAAGGCTTGAGGCTGGAACATGTATTTAAAGTTGACCTGCAAATGAAAAATTCATCACCCCATTTTTTCCACCTGTTGTGAAGAGATAGGAAAGCTCTCACCTCCTCTCCCTCCAACAGGCTTCCCTCTGCATTCTCACCTACCACTTCACTCATAAACAGATAACTAACTAATCCGTACGGGTAAGACTTCTTTTTCATAACTGTAATTAGGAGAACTGATGGAAAAGTCTCCTACTCCAGGCACTTCCAAGCTCAGGAAACTTGGCTTACATCTCATCAGAGCATATAATGGATGGCTCATCCTGGAGAATGATGAGATTTCAAGTTCTAAATACCCCGAAATAACAACCCAGCACGCAACGTATTACTCGTGTCCCCTTTGTTTCTTTCACACACACTGAGATGAAGGTCAAGTTTTTCTCTTTTGCAGGTCAACTTCAATACAACAACTGGAAGTCACTCACCCATGTGACATGCACCTAAGCTTCTAGAAATCTTCATCTAATAGGCTCCTGAAATTGGTGTGCTTTTGCACATTAAAAAGAATCAGATGAAGAATGAACTAACAGGACACATCTGGCACTAGGATGCATCTTGCAGCAATTGCTTTTACGTTGTCTAAGTGCCAGGACTAGAAATCTTTTAAAATTTATTGAGGACAAGAAAGCACAAATAAAGAAACATGTGCCATTGTGAGAAATTACAACCAAGAGTTAAGATGTGTCTCCTGCAGCCTCATTTTTGAAGAGTCAGTTAATAAGTGTACAGGTCTTGTCTACTCTGATGTGCAGCTAAGGAATGACTTAAGTTTTAGAACAAAGAATTCAGATTCTATCAAAATAGCACCAATAATTGTGTTCATTACACCAATAGCTACCATGGCATGCATCTGTACAAACCTTTCAGGCAGTTGTCCACAGCTGGTCACGAATAAAAAGGCATATAAATTTTTATCTTCTTTTATTACAATGAAGTTTATAACAGTACAGAAAAGTCACACGACCTTAGTGGGTCAGTTTACTTAAACCCTGAAACAGGAGGAATTCTAAATACATTAAATATCGTTACATGTTCAGACTTAAATGTACAGGTAGTTGGGAACAGTTACAGCCCTCACCAAACTATGTTGGGGACACGAAGTCCAACAGCACCTGAAGTGCTGTGAAGGCATCATTTCACAAATAGCAACATAATGTTACAGAACTTGCCTTTAAGGTGGTATGTTCATGTAATTCCAGCGCCTTCACAATTTAACGAACCATATTTACTATACTTCACTTCTAAAAACCTAGATGAAACATGAAAAAGAAGCCATACAGTATAAATTGCAACATCAGGAAAAATTCCTGTTATTATTCCAAATAAATTTTCCCATGTAAAATAAGAATGTCCAATAGCTCCTAGTTCCTTGCATGTGGGGAAGATATATATTTTTAAAGTCACAATGAAGCCTTAATTGACGGAAGCTTGGCTATATTAACAGCACAAGATGAGAAAAGGTTTAATCTCCAAACCTATTAGAGCGTGTGTAGTAGCATCAGTAGCGGCCACCTTGCGACATTACAGGAGGTCTCATTCCCATTGGAGGTCGAGGAGGTCCACTTTGGTACGGGGGCACCATCGGAGGTCCCTGACCATAAGGAGGCATTGCTCCAGGAAGATATCCTGGCATGCCCTGGTGATGAGCACCATACTGACCTATAAACATTTAAGATACAAAGAGGAATTCATCTTTTAAAAATGGGCAAAGTCGCATTTTGTGAAAAGCTGTTTTTCATAGTACCCGACACTTCAGGTGTTAAAAAAAAAAATAAATACAGTAAACAAATCTTTTAAAGAGAAGAAAAACTGGAAATTTATAATTACCATGGGGTGGCATGGGAGGTCTCATCCCTTGTTGCTGTGGAGGAATTCCAGGCTGTGGTGGCATCATACCTCCAATTGGTCCAACCGGTGGATTACCCAAGGAAGCTTGTCCTGGCCGAGGAAGATTACGCTGATACTTAGGCAACTGTGCCCGTCTCTCTTCCTAAAATCAGGAAAAGACAACCACAACACACTGTAAGACTAGAACTCTGCAAAAACAAAATAAATGAAAATGTAACAAACTTATCATTATCTTGAAAGTTCAAGATTGCTACTAGTAAGCATTCCACAGTAACATCTGGACTTCTGTCTCTCTTCCTTCAAAGCTACTGCATTAATATTGGCTGAGTTACTGTTTTGCACATAATGCAAATTGTCTGAAGAAAGTCTTTTCCTCATGACAACATGATACAAAAGCACAAATGCAGATCTAGAGATGTCTGAACTAAAACTAAGGTTCACTGTTTTCATCCATAAATTCCTCATTTCTGATTGCTGCAATAGCAACAAGGTGACCATAAACCATTATATCCTTTGTACTAGCTGTATCTATTTAAGTTCAAGCCTAATGCTCATGCAGAAATGAATTCCAAATCATATTCTGGGTCGAGCAATTCCCTATCACCAAAAAGGTAAAGACTTAGATCTGAAGCAGGATCATTGCAGTATGCTAGTCATCACTTTTCAACCAAGGACGTGTCCTCGACGCATAGTTCTGTTACATTCTGCACATTTTGCAGTCTCACCATTATTAAAATACTGTTATGCAGAGCACAGAAGAAATTCTGATTAAGCCAGCCATATCAGCATGAATTGCACTTTCAGTAAGACAACAAAAATACTTTAACTTACCAGTGATATATCCTCATCTGGATGGATCAACTTACTGGTTGCGCTGGTTGTTGTAAGGGTAGCAGGCTTACTTGTTATAGATGTCGCTGGTTTAGCTGCAGTACTGTTTGTCGTGCTAGTGGTTGAGGTTGTAGACTGTGTGTAAGCAGGGAATGTAGGTTTGGGGGGTTCTGTTGTTGTTGCAGGTGTAGAATTCAAAGGTTTGAAATCAGTACCAACTGGACCTGGAACAGCTGCTGCAGCCTGTGAAACACAGAGATAGATCAATATTGATTTCTTAAATTGTAAGAAAACTTAAACGATATCTGTTAGATCTCTGAAACCTTCCAATGAGATATATAATTAAAATAAGCTTGACAAAAGTAACATTCAGCCTTATCACATACTAAAGCAACTGAAAACAAGACAAAATAAAACCCAGTATATACATACATATATACGCACACACACACTGAAAAATCTAAAATTTGCAGGTCAAAAGCCACAACTAGAAAAAAGGAACAAGAACAAAAAAAAATCCTACCAAAGTTTCTGCCTCAAATACTGAGGTTGGTAAATGTCTAAATCCTTCCTAAATTACAGCTTTCTTAACAGCCTGTAAGTATAAATTCATAGTTGTCTCACTAAACTATTAGCATACTTTAGCAATCATTAGTTTAGAGTACAGCTCAAAGTGTTAGCATTCATTAAAATTAAGTAGTTAAAAATGTTTTCACTGAATATTTAATAAAACTCTATTGTGTCAGGTCCTTTGTTTTAAGCATTCTCTCTGAAAGTATTGCAGTGTTTTTTCACGTACTCTCTCTCTTTACGGATCTCAATAGCATTTCTGAGTAAAGAATCAACTCGAGGCAAATGAGGTCCACTACAGATGACAGCATCTCCTCTTTCCTACTTTGTTCTTAAATTGAAACTTTCAGAGATGAAGTTGGCTTTACCAGGCTTTCTCTGAAGATGCAACAATCTCCAAAGCAAGCCTTAGTTATGAGAGAATGCTTTTGTCTATAGTCACTGTACATTTACAATTCTTTGCTGAACTTTCTAATCAATTTTTTTGCACATAATGCAAGTTACAAAATTCCCTGCAGTACGATGTACTATATTAAACACCAAACTAAAAAGCCTTCACCATGCATCAAGCTAACCACTGCCACTAAAATGCATTTTAACTGCTTTCATGCTTTTTTAACCCTTTAGAACCAGGACACAGCATTTCATACTTTCACACTATCTAAGAAAAATTGGGCACTTTGACATGCTTATTTCTAGTAAGACGCAACTCAAAGTCAAGAACTCTGCAGTTTTACCAGCTAAACATAATCAGGAATATAACACGTTATCTGAAGATGTTTAGTCAATCTTAAATTTTACGGAACGGTCCAAAGGGTTAAGTTGCAAAGCAATTTGTTTTTAACTGTGACTTCCTGCGTACTTGTGCTGTGCTAGGAAACAGAGCGTTAGAAGACGCTGACAGACTTTCTGAATTGGAGGAAGCTGTACTTGAGCTTGTGACAGGTGTCCCCATCTGTAGCATAAAAGAAAGGAAACAGTGAAAAGTCTCCAAACAAATGGGTGGAAAGTATCCAGATGAAAGGATTTCTTATGCTAGGGGCTGTGTTTCTGTAAATGAGTATCTTCCCTGTACAAGTCCAAAACGCAAATAGGACACTATGAAGGTTTCTGCAACATACTCGAGAGCAAGGAAAAACTTAAGCACTTACAGCAAGAGAAATCAAAATACAGAGGTCACAAGCCATTCTAAGACTATCAATTCCCACTTCCCTTCCCACAACATTTAAACAGTTTTACTGCCTTGCTTTAAAAAGTTTGAGTTAACTAAAAGACCTCCTCATTCAGACAATGTTCAACCCAGATTGAATGAAGCTACAGAATAAATTAGTCCTTCTACTGGTAAAAAGCCCATTATGGAAAGAACAAGACATGTCAAGATTTACACTTTGGCAATTTTAGGTTAAGTTTTATGCAATCAGATTCTTATAGCTGACTAACACCTCCCTTCACCCACCCAAGGTGCCCTTAAAATAGACAGACTAAAGGGATTAATGAAAGAAGTGTTATGCCTACTCCTTTCTTCCCCACTGCTTACAGAACTTCTGTCTGGTTTCATGGCTGTTGTAAGACAAACAAAACAACCTTTTAAAATTCGAACACTACACTGAATTAAACTTAAGAATCAACACAAGCAAGAAACGTAACCAGTCATTTCTCTTGTCTCCTCAATAACAGAGGCTGTTGACACACTAGTGATGTGAAGATAACAGCAACAGACTCCAGGCTATGAGATACCTTACCTGCCCTGCACTTGGGAAGAGTGGTTTAGTAACCGGAGGCTGCGCTGTAGGTGCCGACGCAGCAGGAGCTGGAGGTCTGTTAAGAATGCCTGGTGCTGTAACAGGCTGCGCTTGTGTCATCGGAGGCATCCCAGGACGAGGCCCAACAGGCGGTGGCATACCTACAAACCACAAAGAACCTGTAATGCCTCAGGCTCAAGAAAGTAGAGTATTCCTTTAGAGGATTCTGTTCCCCATATTCTTTATAACAAAGCCCTTCCCAACGGAAGATATACTTCTAAGGCGACAGGAAAAAAAACCCACATGACAAAGGGTATAGTCGGCACTCACCATACACACTGAAGCTTTACTACCTTAATCTACTCCTAAAAACCAATAACTGTCCACACCTAAGCAGTTACCTCAAACACTTCAGAGCAATACTCAATCAAGTTGCAAGTTTTCTACTAGGGCTACAATGATGACAGAAGCTTATGCTCTCAAATAAACCAAGGGACCTAACTCAGTAACTGTTCCCAGCACATCAAGCCTGTGCTGCCAAAGCCGTAGATAATACTGTTACAAAATCTGGAAGATCTAGCAATTAGGAATGGTATCAGCACTATAAAGCACCACAGCTTTGCTGCGGATCTTCAGCACAGTGGACAGTGACACCAGAATTAACATTCTTCATTGTTTCGAATGGAAGGCACCCAAATGGCACGAACGTTAGCGGAAACTAAGTCAAAAACTTCTTGTAGCCTATGGTCACAACACATGTACTCCATGTGGGGGGGGCTCAACGAGAGGTTCAGAGACAGGAAGTTAACAGCTCATGCAGGTTCCATCACAGATTGTGCAGCAGAACCAGGCTGTGGCTGTCCTACTGGTTTATCTCCTGCTCCAGTGAGAAATCTGGGCAAACCAGTGAACTTCTAGCCATTACCCTCAGAACATAAGGTTCTTCAAGAGCTTCAGAAGCTCAAGAAATACATCTGTTCTAGCTATGGTAAGAGACCAAAATACCAGTTACTTTTTTTACATGAGTATATCATCAAGATTATTTCTCATTCCCCACAACGCTTTTGCAGTTTCATAATTAAACCAGACATTAGAAAAAGGGGACAAAGACAGACTAGCCAACAAAAGCCAGAAAAATAGCAACAGGAAGAATAAAACTACACTCAATTTTTCACCTGCTCCACAGCACCAACAAGAACTACAGCTTTGTAGTCAAAAGCCGTAGAAAAAAACACTTCATCTCTACACAAGAGTGGCTTCTGCAGCAATCAAGCTGCACCAAGCTGGTAGCGTATATCATATATTCTTTATAAGTAAAAGTTCTAAATCTCAGTGGAAATAAATGTAATTTAGCTCTCACCACAGCGTCTTTGACAACCCTGACCTACCTGGTGGCATACCAGGCATAAGGGGTGGTATTCCTGGCCCAGGAGGCATCATTCCACCCATTGGCATCATCCTATTGAACAGGAGGTGATCATTAGTATGAACATGCACTATAAATCATTAAAACAACTGGCACATTACCTGTATTAGATAAAAATTACACAATGAATTCCTTTATAGGGAACAAACCAAGTGTAGTTTAAGTTTGCCTTCATTTTTCCAAACACTTGAAGCTGGATTACAGACAGCAAAATAAAGGAATGTCTATTATTTCATTTAGCAAACTAAACAGATACGTAGCAGCTAAACGCATACTGAATCATCACTATGAACCAGTTTCTATTTTATATAAAGTCAAGAAGCATTTACTGTTCCTATTTGAAAATCAAAATGCATCATCATAAACAGGTGAGCATTCATTCTGCAAAGCAGCTTGTTACCCAGTCTTATTAATCTTCTCAACTCATCCACTATTGGGAACAAGCAATGCAGAAATGAATGGGAACACAGTACCATCACCTCTCTCTCTGGATTAATGGTTGGAGAGGGCAAAGTCAGTCTTGTCATCCATTTTCACAACAGACAGGAAAAAAAAAAAAAAAAAGGAAGTCTGTTGCTGCTGCTGCCAGCACAAAGACAGCCTCCTGAAAAACTACAGGGACAGTGCTAGAACTAGTGCCATGCTAAAAAACTAAGTTGCCTTCCAGGTCCTAGCTCTTCTTTGCTCATTTTTAAATAAAAGATCATCAGGTTAAGCTAGCAAAAGTTTGGACTTAACCAAGCAAAAGCAAAATGCATCAACAATGCTACGTGAGTTTACAGCAAGTCGTTGGCAAATTCATTTGCATTTTTTACTAGAAAACCTATTACATTCAGCTAAAATTAACAAAGAGTTTAAGGGGGACTAAATACCAGCAAGCTTGACAAAGTTCTGTTCAATTTCCACCCAGAAAAGCTACAATCATGAACATTCACAAAGATGCTTACGATTTTTAGAAATTTAAAAACTGTTAAAAGAACATTCATGTTTCAGAAGAGAACAGCCTATCACCTTAGTGAACTTCAGGCAAAACCAAATCTCCTGCACTAGGTCCTACAGTGTAAAGGACTAAGCACGTGGAGTTTTATGTACTCTGGTGCAAGAAAGGATAAAAATTCCAAAGGGCCTATTAATATTTTGTAGGATGTGTTTCTTATAACGTGCAGTTTTGTAATAATCATTTAGATAAAGAATAAAAACTTCCTTTTTTATACAACAACAAAACATAACCAGACATTTTCCCCAAATGCTTCAGCAATATTCAGAGGTTTTCAGTAAGACAATTTCAATCTTATCATATATATGACATAAAATGGCATAATGAATGTACCTATAATTACATTAATGAGATGCTTACATGTTTCCACCACAAAATGACTGCATGTATTTTCTTTGTTGATGTAATCTGTGAAAATTTATGACAAAATCAAAAATCTAACTGTGATTTTTTAAACACATTATGATAGGGTACGGTGTATATCCCAAACAAACATCAAAACCAACATCTTACTCTTGCCCAAAATACAAAAATTCTATTCTCACATTTCAAGAAGATACTTAAACTATTCAGTATTTTTTTCCAGATAGGCTGGATGACTGACAGCCAGATGGTACAATGTGTGCAATACACAAAGCAGTTGTCCACATAAGGCTTTAAACCAACACAACAACATTTAAAAGGATTAAGACATTACTAAAAATTAGGAGAAAGGCAACAGACATTATGTATAAACTCATAGCTTGGCTGTATTTTTAATGTTGGTTTATAGCCAGCCAATTTTTGGTGCATCTTAAAGTTACAGAGTTCAGAGGTTCCTGTATATATTTTTCTAATTAGCTTTACTCTCTCTGTGACAGTTTTAAAATACGAAGTATGAAAATGCAGGACTAAATCTTTCTAGCTACTCACCCGGGCGGCATTCCAGGCATAACTGGAGGCATTCCAGGCATCATAGGTGGAACACCTGCCATTAATGGTGGTATACCTTAAGAAAAGAAAAACAAATTTTTATACAACTCCAACAACATACATTCTCTAACAAATCTAACAAATTTAGACAAATGCTTTACAGGAAGCTGTAAAAGATTTTTTTTTGAAATAGCAAAAAAAAAAAATGATGCAATATAAAAGATTATCTGTAAGTCTGACTTTCATCCACCATTCCTAGTCCTGCAAGACTCCAAGCGTAAGCTTTCTTAGTGGAGTCTACAAAGAAGATGCCTGAACATCGCAGAAAACATCAGAAAGGTCAGTTTTCACTGTCAGTAATGGAAATGTTCTCTGCAATTTAACTGTATCCTGTGTGTAAACTGTTTGCTCTACCTTAGCATAGATTGGGGGCAGCCCTTCCCTCTGCAATTCTGAAATCTTGTTACAAAGTATCACAAAGGTAAGATTTATGTTTAAAATATCCATCCGCCTTAGCACCATATTAACAGCTCTTCAATCTAGAGGCAAATATTAAGTATTTTAATCTTCTTCACAAAGGAAGGTGTGCATACCCACCCACTCAGTAGGGGAAGGAAGAACCTGAAGAAACAGCTCACGTGCACCTCGCTAACTTTTGCTACCCCACTACAGGATGGTGCAGACTGGCAGACTATTATTCCAAGATGCAAGCAGGGATTTGTATTCCTACTCAGCTTTTTGACAATTAGCTCAAGAATACCATCCTCACCTGGAGGCATCCCAGGTGCACCTGGCACAGGAGGCAAACCTGGCTGTGCCATTGGGGGAATGTACCCCTGCTGTGGCTGAACTTGTTGGGGCTGAAATGAAGTTGAAGCCGCGGATTCATCATCTTCATACTCATCAGAATCATCTTGTTGTTTCTTTTTCTGGCTTTCTGCTGAACAATACAATGTATATGATCAGATTAAAAGCAAACTACATTCTATTAAATTTATTTTTTATCTGGAATTTTCTAGCTGGATGACAATTTCAAATCTTAACCAGCATGTTCAAAAATTCACAGAATTACAGAGAAGGAAAAGCACACGAGCCTACTATTACACATACACACAAATAATAAAGGTAAGGACTCATGCTATAACAGCCCTCAATGTAAACGAGGTCTACACCTTCATGTCAGTCTCTGGCTTTTCAGAGTGAGCCAGAACCCAAAAATACAGAGAACAAAGACTTAGTAATCCTGCATCATCAGACTAATGTAATCTGTGGCCCATCCTCCAAAAAAAAAAAGAAACCCTAAAAAAACCCCTCAAACTCATTATCTCCAAATTCATCAGGTTAAATGTTTTATTTCTAAACAGAAAAAGGAAAAAAAATGTATCACTTCTACATGATTGCAGAAGTCAAGAGTTGCAGTCAAGGAATGTGTTCATCCAGTCCTTACTCTTCTAAGGAGCGAGACATGGATCACACAGGGCCGATGGAGAATGCATCAGGTTTCGTATATAAAAATAGAATCAGGGAAACTTCCCCTTCCTCCAAAAAAGAAAAAACAAACAAACAAAAAAAACTATCACACAACAAAAAAACCCACCCATCCCGAAACAAAGTTTTCCACCCAAGGCCTACAAATTATGAATTGAGAGGCAGACAAAATACTGTACATTAGAACAATAAAAACATCTGACTGATATGGTTTGAAGACAAAGCGATACTACCTACTGTACAGTGAGGATACACTACTGAACATGCATCGTGGACTCAAACAACACAGTCCAAAAAGAATTAAATTTAAGAAACATGCCATGAAAACGACAAATAACTAGCTAGATTACACTTTACCCTGAGTTTTTTGTTCAAGTAACCTCCGCCGCTCCTCCATATCTTTTTCCGGAATGCCCTCCATGCCATAAATTTCCAGTTCAATGTCTGTTCTTCCAGGAATAGCATTTGGAACAGCATCTATTGTTTCTTTATGTACCTAAGAAGGAAAAGAAAAAAAAAAACTCCTGATCACAACTCAGGTTAGACTCAGATCTGCTCCTGAAACAGCACTACTAACTTTCTTGTGATTTTTCAAAGAATACATTTGTAAGTTCATTATTAACTCCAACTCCATATACTGATGGAAAGTTTTCTGCAAGTCTTCTTACCTGCATGCAATGTATAGCTAAACCAGGTCCTGTATACAATTTCTTATGACATATATGGCATTTAAAGTGCTTTGCTTTTTGATGCTGTATGAGGATTTTTTCATCATCAAAATCCCTGTTACAATACCTAGTGAATATTGTTAAGGAAATATTTGATCCTGAAAGAGCTAATTAGTATTTTTTTTTTTTCCCCTTAAAGGAAATAAAAAGCAAATAAAGTATCTCTAAGCTTCCAAATCACAACAAATATTTCACGGATGGCTGGAACCAAACGTCCCCTCCCCATATCATCCAGTGATACACATGATAAAACTGGCAAGATGCGTTTGTTCAACCATAATTATCATCTGACTTTCTTTGACAAATGCTTTTAAAGTTCTTGTTATTTCTAAACACTCTTCTTCCTTTTCTGCATACTTCTAGGTTAAAATAAAGTTGCCAGAGCACTACAAGAAGATGTGCAATCCATGGATGGGAAGCAATGCCAAACACTCAGAAACGCCTGTTTAACGATGTGTACTGGCAGCTAACATTTGTGTAAGAGAAAATAACACACAGCTTCAGCTGAGAACTCCTTCAGTCATCCAACTACCTCAAATCTTAAGACATCACAGGACTCATTGTAACCACTCAATATTTTTACATTTTTAAATGGAAGCACTTAAAGAGAAGAACTTTCTGCAGTGCTGTGAATCAGAAGAGAAAACTTCAGCTTCCTTTGCACAGGTCAGCATTCACTTTCCAGCAGACTCTCCAAACACCTTCCCAAGCAGGACAGACACATCTGTTAACAGCTGCTCCTTGTTTACACAAGGTCTCCCTCACTCTAAACAAAACCTGAAACAGAAGCACAAGTGCCCTCCAAGGTGAGCCAGTAAAAGACCTCGAAGCAGTTTATAAACTCCTTTATTACAGCTTCAGATTAGATAAAAAAAATTTCGAGGGAGAAGTATGCCTGTAATCACCCTTTAACAAAAAGTAGATCAGAAAACACCGATTTAAAAAGAAATCCACTGTTATTTCTATACACCTAGAAGTTGCACGTGATTTTGGCGCAGCAATCACGGATTTAAATTCTGAAATGAGTTTTTAGGTCTCTTCTAACCCCTTCCGCCTCGCCTCCCGAACACCCCCGCTCACGCCTGCCAAGGCTGCGTTCCGTTAACACCTCCCCCCCCCCCCCCCCCC
>WBMW01000230.1:255086-341489 GCA_013396635.1 Penelope pileata
ACCCGCACCAGCCCCTCCGCAGAAGCGAACGAGGCAGCACAAAATGGCCGCCACGCTCCCTCCTGGCACAGCCGCCTCCGAGGTCCCAGCGTGCACCGCGGCGCGGCGGGATTGGTGGGGGGCTGCCCACGTGACGGGCTCCCGGCTGTCCCCGCCGCCGCTCGGGCCGTCCCGGCATGCCTCGGGGAGGGGGGCGACCGCCATTTTGTGTCAGTCTGAGCCGCGGGGTGTGGGAGGTGTTGGCCGCGTCAGGGAAAAACTGCTTTTTTTTTTTCTTTTTTCCCGTTAAACCACAACGGGCGAGAAGCTGCTGTCTCTTAAGCCTCTTGGCTCGGTTGTCTCTGTAGTGATTACAGTGCACGTTCTGTGACATATCGCATTTTTCAATAAATTACATTAAAAAAAATAACATAAAAAATGAATTACAGAAAAATTACATAAACAAATAGCCCAGTAGCAGCTACGCGGGCCGCCTCAGCTCTGCAGCCGGGCGGTTCCGGGCGGANCTACGGCTACCAGAGCCGCAGGTGAGGGCCGGTTCCGAGCCCCGCGCGCTCCCAGCGGCTTTATTTTGCTTTATATTCCCCCTCGCTCCCCACAAAGAGTTTGTTTTAAAGCACACTCCGTTACAGCTGTAAGCAAATACTTGACCAGAGTGCCTTGGTTTGAAGGTCCTCGCAGCACGGAGCGGGCGGGCGGGATGGCAGTGCCGGCAGCGCGGCCGCAGAGACACCTTGCAGCGAAGACTTCAGGTAACGCCGACCCGCAGAACCGCACCCCTCCTGCAGCACCCCCGGGGGCAGCCGCTGCCGTGGTGCTGCTGGCTGAACAGCAGCCAGGTACGCTGCAGTCAAAGCAGAACCCTCTGCGAAAGGAAGCTTAGAAGTGCTGAGTGCCTTATGTGGAATACCTCGGGAATGGACACGACTACAGAGCTCTAATTTATTAAAAATAAACTATCATCTTTGAACTGTGTTTTTTTTTTATTGCGAATACTTGGCAGTGTTATGTCTTTATGTAGATAATTAAAGATTGTAACCAGTTTTACATTGACAAGTTATCTCTGCACAAGCTCTGCAATATAGTTGTTGCTCTGTATCACAGCTACAGAAACAGAGATGGAAAGGGCCCATGAACTTCTCACAGATGATCAGGAGTTTGGCATCAGCTGACTCCAGGGCTCCATCCTCCTGCTCTTTGGGCAAACCAGTGGCTGCATGTCAGATGGGCCCGAGGTCGCAGTGAGCTATCTGTAAGCCAGAGAGGAATCACAGTGGTCCCCCTTCTAGAGGCAGACCATGGCTCCAAGGACCTGCTTCTGTTCTTCTCCAGGGAAACAAACCAATAACATTTGTTTTTTGCTAATGATTTCATCTTGTTTTTTAAAGCCTCTCCTTGCTGGACACTAACTTACCAGCTGAAGCAGAAACTGAATTGCGTAGCTTCATTGCTAAACGTCTGACCAAAGGAGCCCTTTTTGAGGGGATGGGGAATGTAGCAACTGTGGATTTAAGGTAAAACGTGCTTTTAAAAACTACTTGTGAATGAGAAGCTCTAGGAAATATTGCCAGCATTGCATACCTTGCTGTACGCTTTTGCACTTAGGTTTAACAGTGACTTCATTCTCTCAGTCTCTTGCTGCCATTGGTAACAGCTGTGTGGGAATGACACTTTCCTCTTTTTCTGGGTAACTTTGAGATAACTATTGTAGTAAGTAAGTTTCAGTTTGCATGCTTAAAAAACATTACATAAATTTGTGACTGTTTCCTATTCAACTACTCTGAGTGCACCACAGAGGACAAAAGAGGTCTAAGACAGGTCTGTATGTGACCACAGGGGCCATATGTTCTAGGGGGTGAATATTATTTATGGAAATTATATATGTCTAGTTTTCACATTAATATATAGCAATGTACCTTTAACAAAATATATTTTTTTTCCTACGCAGTATACCAGAATATAAAGTTGGTTGTTATTACTGTCTTTTCCAACAAGAAAATCCTCTAGAAACGACAACACTGGAATCAGATATCAATGCTCCAGAATATGTGGTTTGTTTCCTAGGTGGCTCAGAGAAAGGCCTGGAACTATATCCTTACCTTTAACTTTCTGTATCTTTGTGGTGAGGGAGATGATGTAAAAGTGATGTTCTCTTTTTGTCCATTTCCTGCTTGAAATCAGCCCATTTGTGAATACATTACAGTATGAATGTAACTGAAAATGTTAAAAGCAGTACTGAAAGGGCAAAATGCAGCTCTTAATTGATGCATCTCGTTTTCCTTAAGAAGATACTTTCAGACTTGAGTTGGACAAATACGTTCAAAGTCTGAAGCTAAGCATTGATTTGGAGGTAAGGTCTAAATGTTCATATTTTTTTTAAGTGGTGAAAATGAACTTTTAAACAAATTTATTACTCAAGCAATCCAGAAGATTTAGGGCATATAAAACAAACACTGTGAGAGCTTCTGTGTAGCTTCACTGCAGGGACAGTGAATGTCTGAAGTGCTGTCTACCACAAAAGCCAAAAGGAAAAAAAAGGGGACGGTTTTGTGCCCGTCATAAATCTCTTAAAGGTTGCTTGCAGTTAGCTTCAGAGAGAAGAGTGACTAATAAAATGTAATGATCTACAGGAAAGTGATCCATGTCCACGTAGACTCTTACCACTTCTGGACAGTAAGGAAAGATTTTTACTGGTGGTCTTGTCACATTTTTTTCTGGTGGAAACGATGCCATTTTAGGTTTCTGTTTCATCTTGTGTGCAGGTGCATGCTCTGTGCTGGTATGTATCATAACATGATACAGTGTTATATATCATAATATGTTACCATTCTTTCCCTTCATAGCTCCTATTCCAAAAGGTGTGGCTTTAAATGTCAAACTCATTATTTCGATGTAATGTGGTTTAAAATGAAAAAGGATTTGACATCCAAATGTTTTAGGTTGAACAGATTATTAATAGGCTTCTATTTGTGTAGGAATCTTACTTGTAGTTTAGAATTTTGATGTTTAAATGTTTTACAGCAAAAAACTTTGGAGACTTGCGTTAACCTCTACTTAAGAAGCTGGTTTGAGAATTCCATATGCCCTATTCAGAGAGTAGTACAGCTCTTCCAGGAGAAACTGGCTGCCTTGTTACATGCTGTAAGTGTGTTTTAGACTGGGTAGCTAAAAGAGGTTCAGAAGACGTCTCCGTGATTACAATGTGTTTAAAATGTTCCTTACATCTGCTTTCTCAAACAGGAGTAAATGAGGAGTATCTTTGGTGTACTTCTTTCCTACTTTATTGCAAAGGAAGCACTTAGAAATTTCTTCCATCAAGCATCAATAAACTGTAATTTTTCTAGTTAACTAAATTACTTAGTAGTGTCCAAGTTACAATCAGAATTAGAGTATTAGAAACAGCAGGAGTGTGCTTCATGTAATTTACTGGAGCAGAAACAAAGTTAATCCTAGCCATAGTCACTGGGTTTGGGAAGACTTTGGGTGGAATAGCTAATAAATCTGCTGAACGCCAAGCCAGGTGCAGTGGCTGTAATGTGGAATATTCCCTTAGCTTCTACTCTTACTCTGAAAAGAGCAAATTTAAACATAGTGTGTTACATTGCTAGTAACTGCAACATAGCAATAGAAGTAATATCCAAGTTGCATCTAGCTTTTTAATTTTTTTTTTTAAGGCATTGAGTTACACACCTGTGGAAGTGAAAAATGCAGATGAAAGAACAGAAAAAGACATTAGTAGGTAAGGATACTTTGAGATGTAGGAACCTGTGAGTAACTGGGCTTTTGTGTGCGTTACCTTCCTCTTCTTGTTGTTCAGAAACTGTATAGGAGCAAGCAGTTCACAAAAGCTTTTTGTGTCAGGTTTCTGGCAGCTGCCAGCCTCCAAGGACTTGTTCAGGAAGGCACAATGACCTCCTTGTGTATTGCCATGACTGAGGAACAGCACAAGTCAATGATTATAGACTGTAGTGGACCCCAGCCTCAGCTGCATAATGCAGGTGAGATTACAGCTGTTACCCCCCTTGTATTCCTCCAGAGCTGCTGAGAGTCATTGACATTGGAGGTGGTCAAAGGATATTCAGCAGCTCATAGGTTTATGCCCATGAAGTCTGGATTCTGGCTGGAAACTAAAACACCCGTTTTCCTATGAGGTAGTAGTTTGTTTTACCAGGTGTAGTTTGCAGACAATTAAACTATAACTTTTATACTTTAGGAAAACTGCAAAATGATTTTTTTTTCCCAGTTGGATTTTTGACAATTGTTGTGAACTCAACAATCAGAACAGAATTTCTTGTAATCACTGTAGCTGTGTTTGCTTTGCACATGTATTGTTTTTCTTAAGACTTAATTCCTGGCCCAGGTATTATCAATTGTTGTTGTGTGTGTTTGATTTAAACAAGGTGAATATAGCTGTATATTTATGCTGAGCTTGTTTACCGTTGCTCATCTCTTCTGTGTGTTCCTGAACACGTAACAGGAAGCAACAGATTCTGTGAGGACTGGATGCACGCTTTTGTAAACGGTGCTGAAGGTGGAAATCCTTTTCTCTTCCGGCAAATTCTGGAAAACTTTAAATTGAAGGTAACAGTTCATATGTGTTAAGGACTTGGAGGAGGAGGCATGAGGATTATCATTTTTGCAAGAAAAAAAAGGTTGACTTGTGATTTCTATACGTCACAGGTATAGATGTATAGATATAATATAATACATAATTGACTGATTACCTCTGAAGTTTAATTTTACAACTAGCTTACTTTAGTTGACAAGACTAGAATGTAAAGCAGTGTAAATGTTTCTTCAGCAAGTCTTCCAAAGGCTTTTCCTTCTATTTAGAATGAAAACTTTTTGCATTGTTACAATAACAGTGGTAATATCCACTATTATTTAATTCTTACATTACCCTTGAGTGGTAATATAAAATTATTTTGCTTCTTCTGCTATTCTTCCTTCTCTTTTCTACATTATGGTGTGTTTTCTTTCCATGCAGAAGGATAAGAAAATGCTCTGTAACTGTCTTCACAGGCTATACAAGACATTAACAACCTGAAGAGGTTTATTCGACAGGCTGAAATGAACCACTACGCCTTGTTCAAGTGCTACATGTTTTTAAAGAACTGTGGCAGTGGGGACATCCTTTTGAAGATTGTTAAAGTAGAACATGCAGAAATGCCAGAAGCCAGAAATGTAGTGACTGTCCTTGAGGAATTCATGAGAGAGACAGCAGTGGCTTAAAATTATCTTAATTATTCTGCACTTGTTGGAGGGTATTGTATAAATCATTAATTTCTTCTGTGCAGCTTAGTTTTGCTGTTGCAGAAATTTTATTTTATATTTAAAAGCATTTCCCAAGTCAAACCTAAGTTGCAATTTCAGCTACTTTTACTCTCTGTTTTTTTGTTTGTTTTTAAGAGAAAGCAGCATGAGCTTTTTTTTTAAATGTGTAAATATCAGATCTTAAAAAACAGTGCGTATTTTTCAGTGCTTAACAGATTCTCCAAATGACTTGTTCACTTTCTGGGAAAATCAGGACATCTGTCTTTTACTGTCATCGCATGAAAAAGAAAAATCCGTTAGCTCACAAGCATTTCAGTATTTTAGATATTTTAAATATATTTAAAATTATCATGTCTAAGCATGATGATCTGGTTACTATTGTTTTAATAGAAAAAGAAGCATAAATATTTGGATAAATCATAGTAAATGAGTTTATCATATTTGTTCATAAAAGAGAATATAAGGAACAAGTCTGTGGCTAGTTCCTACGTTCTACTTTCAAATCAGCAATTTGTTCTTCTGTTATTAAACAAACAACTTGTTTATTGACAGGAAATGAAATTGCCTTAAGACTGAAAAGAGTTTTAGGAATTGGTTTGTATGCGCTTGTATCTACGCATATGTATGCTGGTCAGGCATGTTAAGTTCCCAGGCTGGATGGTGAATCCAGTTTTTCATTAGTTTCTATTTTTGTGACCAAGAGCTTCTTTGGGCATTCCTACCTGTTTTGTATGATTTCAAATAATCATGTTTTCCAGTGTTGAAGAATTAATCTTGAACATTTTCCAGATGCAATAGGGACTTCTTCATAAATTGAGGTAAACTAAATGTCCAAATTAATTGTTCAGACTTGAAAACATTTCATTCTATTTCAGCAATGAATTCTTATCCACCTTGTGAGCCACCTAGACAACGGAATACTTGGAGAATATCTTGGCCTGCAGATGAAATCAAAACTACAGTCACTAGGTGACTGTATAAGTGAGGACTATTTCTGCAATCTGATATAACCAAAACTTCCTATTGCTTACATTTGTAGCAGGGGGTGTTTGAATGCGTAACTTGGAGCATTTGAACAACTCTCCCATTCAAGACCTGAAACACTATAACAATCATCTCCCTAAGATAGTTAAATTTGTTTGTTCTGACAGTGCTATATACTGTGATAAGTCAGAAGCTTTCCAGCGACACCACTTTGATGGACCTATAATAAGGCTTCCAATAAAAGGCATTCCAATCCTTAGTCGTATGTCTACATTAAATTACAAGTGATTGTTGTCCCTGATGTCTCGTGTTTAATAGGCTTTATCCACACAATGTGGAGGAGCTGCCAGTGTAATGTGCAAGAGCCTGCAAGTGTCATATTTACAGCAGAGTTGACATGAGTCAGTCAGTCCCAGGCACAGCAGTGCTGGTAGTGATAAACTTTTCCTGAGATGCAATCAAAACTGTTTTGTACAGTCTTCATCCCTAGAGGCTTTCAAGAACAGACTGGAGGAAGTGCTGAACGATCTGTGTGACCTCATGAGCAGGAGGCTGGACTGGAGACCTTGTGAGGTCCCTTATAACCTGAGTTAGCCTATTATCCCATGACCTGTCCTACACTTGTTTAAATAAAACTTTTGCTTTGTTTGCTAGGTCAACGATCACACACTACTTTAAAATCCAGGAATTTTTTAACCTTCACCTGTACAAGGTAGCTTACTTGTTTGGGCTTCTCCTCTCCAAGGTAATGTGTTGCTCAGTGTCAGTCCCACTGAATTTGTACCTGTGGACAGCTGCAGTTACAGCTTTTTCTATTGCTCGTTGCTTTTGCTGAATGTTGCTAGCAGTGAAGGTGACTGGCTTTGTTTTAACATCATTCTGCTTTTATCAGCTTTACAGTGGCTTTGCCTTTCAGTCACCTGACTACTGAACTCAAGACAGTCACAAGTACACACACACTGAAATACTCCCTGAAGTGCTAGATCATGCATTTGCAAGTTTTACTGGCGCATTCCAATTAAAAATTCTATTTTAAAAACAAAACTAGAGGAAAATTAAACAAAAGCCTAATAAATAATGCAGAAGCAGCTAGTTGAGCTGCATGCATGCCTGGAAGGTATTACACACAACTTTCTCCAGCAATCAACTACTCAAAGCTGAGAATGAAGCACACAAATGTTCAGAAGATGCTGAGATCTGCAAACCTGAAGGATTTGTACTGTAGGTTAAGGTCTGATTTAAAGCCTGTTTGAGGGATAGGGGGAAAGCAGCAAACCATAGACCTGTTAAGAATGCAAGTTCAGCTTTATCTAATAGAGACCTCTTGCTGTTTGAAAGATCAAGGTCTAGTTTGGTTTTTTTTTTGGTTAACTCAAAATAGCTAAAACATTCAGAGGTTTGCTGCAGAACTTCCTGGATATGTTGTTCTCACTACTGATTTGAGAGATGAGAACGTGCTTGCTACACGATTTTAAAATGCTAAGACTGATGTTAAAAGACAACAACCTTCCACCCCAATAAAAAGTTTTAAGCAGTCTAATGTACTTGGTCTTTAACTTCCCCTCAGTTTTGAGGTCACTGCTCTAGAGCTTCAGTTGTTAAATGGTGGGACAAGACCTGAATTTTTAATACCAGTCAGAAGGTAGTTCTGTGTCCTTGTTATAACTCACAGAGAAATAAAGCACCAGTTCACTTTCCCCTTTATCAGGCTGTTTATCAGATGTAAAAATGAATTATCAACATCATTATTAAAAAAAGTACATTTCAGAGCTCAAAACCAACTGCTGTTTGGATGATACTTTAACTGTAGACAAACTTACAAAACTGTCCTTGGAAGATTTTTCTTGGTTGATTTTTGGCGTGTGATGTAAAACAGCTCTATTTGATTTAAAGAAAAAAGAAAGAAAACCAAAAAATCCACCAACAAAAAAATTTAATGGATTCTGCGCTCAAATAATATTGTTACAACAAAAATATACAGAATGTACACAATACAAAAATATTTGGAAACATACCATAGTGTGTTACCTTGCAAACATCGTTTTGTTTTACTAGCCCTTAACGGGAAAGTATCATTTGTTCAGTGTTTTAAGGCAGAAAATTACATTGTTTAGTGCTTCATGTTTAAGATTTGGATATGTTAGGATTCGTAGTGTAAGCAAAAGAAAAGCTGCATAAGTCGCTTTATTTGCCAACTAATCAGACGCTCTGGGGGAGTCAGGAGACAGTCAGTAACTAACATTCCTATTCCCCTTACTGGAAATTAGGGTTTTTTCTACTTAAATCAGGCCTGGGGAATGTTTTGTGCTCTGCATTGTAAAGTACCCTGAAACATAAATTTTCTGAACTACTACTGGCATGTCAGGGATATCTCATTAAAAAACTTTTTCCAATTAAAAGCTGTTGATTAATGGTGACATGAAAAATACATTTACCTTTAAACAAGCTTGGTTCCTGTCTGATGTGCAATTCTTTCTTTATAGAGCTGCAAAATGCACTGCTTTCCTCTACAACCAGCTCTCAGCACCAGTGATCGCAGAGTGAATTTCTGAGTCATCTTACAGAGCACTGGGAAGCAGCCACTGCTATAAAAGAAACAGAAGAGCAGTGATATTCAGAGAGGCTGAAACCCCAGAGGTGCTTTTGTTCTCTGGATCCTAGTTTGCCTCCAGAGGTTGCTGGTGTTGAACTGCATTCATATTTTCTAGTTCCACTTCAGGTAAAGCCAGTGGATGGGGTTTCCAAAGCAATTGAGCTGAACTTAAATTTTATGCAGTTACATAGATTCAAGTTCTTTACTCACTGACGGATGTGTGAAAATCCTACCCGTGATCCCGTAAGACTAAATAATGGCACAGAACAGCAGCTGTCTTGTAAGGTCAGCAGACAGCTGTTATTTTTGTATCAGCTCTAAATGTGTCAGATTCCATCCTTCTTATCCCAGTTCAAACTGCAACTATATAATTGATCGAAAAACAAGGGCAGGATAATCCGGCAGGAGCAAGGTCTTGGGACACAGGCTTTGTTTCTAGTCCAGCAGCCTCTGACAATGATAATTTCTCTAGCCTCCCCCTTTCCCATTGACAAAATACTTCTGCTAAAAGAGCAGATAGTGTAGAAACACAATATTCCATGTAAGTGCTAAGCCTCCCCATTGACCAATGGGGGGAAAAACAATGAGACGTTGGCTTAAAAACTTAGCAAAAGTGAATGCATCAGCATTTTGGCTATTCCTGTGTACCTCGCTCAGAGGTGGTTTCTGTAAGCACTTCTCCCACCGCTCCATTCTACCCCTCTCCTTCCTGTATCATTACTGACGTGCGCAAAATTAATCTCTATCTGCGTCCAAGCATCGAGGAGTAAAAGGTGCAATCTGCAAGTCGCGTGGACTTTGCTCTGCCGGGTTCTCTTCCACCTCCTTTCCCACAGCTGTCGGAGGTGCTGCTCACCCCTCCGTGGGCTCAGAGCTGAGCAGGCTGCCGGGCTCCGCCCGCGCCGTGCGGCAGCCGCCGGCAGGGGGCCCTGCAGGAGCCGCTCCCGGCCCCGGCCCGCTGCTGCAGTGTGCCTACAGAACGGGAAGCCCCGCACAGAAACGGATTTTTTTTTTTTCCATGTGCTGTGTCCTCACTCAAGGACACAGGCATAAAATGAATTCCTCTAACATGCGCTGTCTCAAATCTGTGCGTTGGTGATGGTCCTTGTTTGTTGTCTGGCACAGCACGCCTGCACAAAAGATTCACTTTTTATCTTTTTATCTGACTGATGTAAAATCCTGTCAGCATCTGAAATAAAACCAAAACTATCACCAAAACCAGTCCCTCAGTGGATGGCTCCTCCAGGAATACACTGGTGACTGTGGCAAGTTGGAACCACAAATGAGCAGGACGAATACTGAAGCTCTGACACAAGGCAGCAGCACCAAGGACATCTGGAGGTAAAGGAGAAGCCTGCTTGCTGTCAGCTCACTGGCACTGCAGCACTCCTGAGTGCATTACAGTACAGTGTCACTGGGTTTCCTGATACTCTGTAAAAACATACGTTTTCACAATTATAATTTTAATTATATAAATGTAATTATAAAAACTTATCACTTCACACTGCTCCTGATTCCATAAGCTGATAGATTCTTAGCAGACAAGAGGCTGTGCATATGATCTGTTCTGTACATGGGGAAGTATTTCAGCTCTGATGAGCAGGAAGGGGAGAGGCTTACATTTCTTCAACCACAAAAATCTCCTGTTCTAGTCTGGCCTTGCTGATCCCCAGAGCTGCCTGTAGATTTGCTCGGACAGGGCACGGGGCCACAGGAATGGAAATCAGAAAGATGGACAAAGTCACAAGTTCAGTGAGATGTTTTTTGTTTTTGTTGTCGTCTTTTAATTACTTAACGTAAACTGTGTTCATTTATGGGTGAAGGACCCAAGAAGGGCACCTGGACTACTCTGTGCACCTCTGAGCAGAGGTGAAGATATTGGCCAGGGCTGGCGAGACTGATGAAGAAACCGGCGGCCCTTGAACCTCCAGCTTGCTGCTTTGCCACAGAGCACATCACTGGCAGGCACAGAAAGCTTTCTTGGGAAGAAACTGATGGACATGAAGTAGATTTTGGCTGAGAAACCAAAACTGAAAGTCAATAAGTGCATACTGTACTCTGATAAATTACAGGCAAAATAATCTGGGCTTTGTTGTGATGGATGTTTCCTACCTAGATTTTCAAAGCTTTAGGAAAACTTCCAGGGCAACTCCCATTTTCTGCTCACCTCTGGTTTGGAATCACAGAATAGCTTACATTGGAAGGGACCTAGCTCCAACCTCCCTGCCATGGGCAGGGCTGCCACCCACCAGATCAGGCTGCCCAGGGCCCCATCCAGCCTGGCCTTAAACACCTGCAGGGATGCGGCTTTCACAGCTTCTCTGGGCAACCTGTTCCCATGCCTCACCACCCTCTGAGTACAGAATTTCTTCCAAACATCTAACCTAAATCCTTAGGACAAGGGGGAATGGCTTCAAACTGAAAGAAGGGAGATTTAGGTTAGATGTTAGGATGAAATTCTTTTAAAGGCATCTGTAATAAGAAAGGCTTAGTAATAGGTGAAGAAAGGAATGTCCTCCTTATGCATTAGCCATGTTTTTCTCAGTATTTTAGTTCCCCTCCCTCCTGCTTGCCTGTGGCTCCCCAGGGACAGTCTCCACCACTCATCAGCCAGTTCCTGACCTGAAACAGTGCACACAAAGTCTCACGATTGCTCTGACCTGGGCCCAACCTGCAGAGATGAAATAGCACAGGGAATCAGCCCCCTTCTCCAGACTGAACAGAGCTCTGACCCTTGGCCGTTGATCTGAGGGCCCGTGAACAACGCACCAGTCATGCAGAAAGTTGCAGTTGCCCTCAGAGATTTCATTTCTGTGCACAAATATGGTAAAACTTGGTTCTTTGCAGATAAAGCTTATTCCAGACTGTAGAAACACTTTTCTTCTCTCCCTTCTCTTCCCCCAAGGCAACAGGATTTTTACTAGCAGATACTGTGGGAGCAGAACTTCCACATTCCAGAGAGATTTCTCCTATAAAGGCAAATAAGGGGACAGTTGATGAGTTCTTGTGAATGTCCCCTCTAGAAACCACTAGTTCATAGTATCATCTGGCAGCACCAATTCCTCAGCTCAGGGAAAAAAGCCTGTGACACAAAAACACTTTGCTGCAGAGAAAACCCAACCGCTACGCTGCCCATGAGATGTGCTGTGGAAGGCTCTGGTGGCTGGGGCTTGGGCACCCAGCTGCCAACAGGAAAAGGAAAAAAGGATCTGGTCTAGAAAGACACCCATTTCTGTTTTTCCAGGTGACCAAAGTAGGTGGGCAAAGGGGAGAGAAAAGGAGACATCCACATTCTTCACCTATAGTTTGGCAGCTCTCCAAAGTGAGAAGCAAAACAGAATGAGCACCTTAGAGACACGCACCACGCAGACGTTTCGGTCTGGTCCCCAGTTCCATGCAGGCAGCACACACCATGCTGCTGTATGGTCTGTGCTACAAACCAAGTTACTAAAACCTAGGCTTGACCCATGCTAAGAGAAAAGGCATCATTGCAGCTGACTGTTGCTTGGAGCCCCTGAACTTTCGTTGCCTCAGAAAGATCTGTCATCAGAATTTAGCAACCATTTTAAAATCAGCTTTATCAGCTTCACAATGATCCCTGTAACACCCTTTCCACTTCAGAGGGAAACCAGCATGACACACAACCTAATTTAACTCCACTGACTTCAGTAGACAAATCTGGCCTCAAACACCTCGGATGGCTTTAAAGGCCAGATAGCTCACACCCTGCCCTGCTGTGGGTGATCCGGGCTCCACTTTTGTAACAAGAGCTTGCTGGAAGAGCTGAGATCCTTGCTTGGACCTCACTGCAGACCAGGCATTACATCAATATGGCCCCAAATAAAGTGAGAAGAAAACTCCATTATCAACTGACAAAATCACAACTGAACATCTACTTTCCTTTTCTCCATCCTTAAAAAGAAACCCCAGCCACAACCTGTAGCCACAACAGGCTGGGGAAAAAAATTAAAATCAAGTAAAACATGCACAGTAGATGTCACCTTTAGCTGGGTGTCCACATCACTCTAAAGAGTTTCCGAGGTTTATAGTGCAATTTCATTTGACCTGTAGTTGAAAGACCAGTCTCCATCACTTTGGGTGATAAAGTTCTGCTGATCCCTTTGAAAGGTGCGTAAGACAAGTTTCACCAAAGGCTTACGTTTTTGAAGAACCATTCAAGTATTTAGACAGTGGCACTGATGTGGCTGGACAGTCGGACATATCTGTAGAAACCAAACCCAATCTGCCTTGTGAGTATTGTGCAAGTCTCTAGCTAGCAACTGACTGCTCTTTTTCCCTTCTCGTGTTTAGTAACATTGAGGAGATTCATTCAACAACCGGCTGTCATTCCATCATCGACCAGGAAAATGTGAACATCTCATACAGAACATTGATATGTGTTAAAACAATGTGTTAAATGCCCAAGTTCAAGGTGCCCAATGGGAGCCCCAGCAGTGGAGAAACCGCAGGGTCTGGGCCAGCCAGCACTACAGTACCTGCTAGATTTATGAACAAACTGATCAGTCCGTTCACTTGTGAGATCTTTAAGCATCTCCTTCAGCACACATTTCTGTGCAAAATAATTATCCTCCCCTAAGTTAAATATAAAAATAGATCCTTCATCTTGACTCATATAACATAGCTGGCAGATGACTTCTGCTCTCCAGAGTTTTCTGTCCCATGCATTCAAGGAGGGGGAGGTAGTTTCAGATCCAACAGGCTATAGGCAAAGATGTTCCAGAAGATGGCAAACAACACAAAGATGAGATAAATAGAAAGGAAGATCCACCATAAAGTCTGATCTTGGAGTCTCTGTTCATAGTTCCTCAAGATAACGACACCAATGGTGATCCCAACCATCACCCCTCCCAGGTGAGCCATGAAGCTGGGGTGTGGGCATGGAGGGTAGGCAGAGGGGTGGAATCGCAGCCACACAGCTCTTCCAAATTCAAAGCTCACTGAAACGAAGAAGAAAAAAAGAAATTCATTGTCTAGTTCTACCCTTTCTTTAATCCACCCTGCAGGCGACACTACATCCCCTGAGAAGAGACAGAATGAAAGAGAAACTGCCTTGTATAGTGAGCACAGGGAGGCTGAGAAGGCACAGTTATGTAAGGCACACAGAGATGAGATCTCCCCGGTGGTCCAGGCTTGTGAGAATGTAACCGTCCAGGGAACATCCCCCTTCCAAAATGTATACAAAAATAAACAAATAAGAAAAAATATACATATCAGACTCTGAAGACAATTTTCTGGGATGAATACACAACCTAATTTCCCTTATGATGCCAGTCTAGGGATATCTCTGGAAGATAATTCATTAATGTGTGCACAGTGCTGTTGAATCCCATATAGAAAGTGCTCTAGGAAGCCTAAACATTAGCATTAGGAAAGCATTGCTTGTTTGTGAATTCAAAGAGGAGATGTTTAAATCCCAGATCCTCACAAATGCCACAAGCTACTGATGCTGGATGACAACAAATCCTCATTTAAAAATGCTTATGCTGAGAACCAAAATCTGCATTTGAGAGTGATGTGGCTGCTTCTGGCAGCAGGTCCAGCTGCAGGTTCCTACCAAAACTACTGCAAAGTCAAAACTCCCTGAATCAGCACAAACCCTTATGACAAAGACAAACAAGACAGGTTTGCATATGTGCCAAATACTGGCTGATACTTACTACAGATCAAGGCAACAGCCATGCGCAGCAGTTTGAATTGGCACTTCATTCCTGACCAGTTCTGGAAAAGAGACAAAGAAAATAAAGTAATGCTTCCTGCAGACCTGGAGGGATTTTACATTTAGATCTGTATTGGAATAGCATCTTTTAGGCTTGACACAAGTACCACCACACACACATATGTTTTCCAGAGCACACATAACAGACCTTCTGTCTTTAGTGCTGCCAACTCGCATTATCATCTCACTTAGATCCTAGGGGAGGCTGAATTACCATTGTTTTTATGGTTATTCTGCTCTGACATTGCTGCTTCAGGACAGATGTGCATTCCTGTACCACCACACAGAAATCTTAACCACAGCAAAAACAGCTTTCTCAGCAAAACCATCAGAGTCCAGTGGTTAGCTTAGGGGGCTGCACAGACAGATGTGCTGGGTTTTGCCACAGCCTAAGGACCTTGAACAAACTGCTGTTTCTAGTCCTAGAGGAATGACAACGCTGATATTACAGAATCACAGAATCACAGAATTGTAGGGGTTGGCAGGGACCTCAAGAGATCATCGAGTCCAACCCCCAATTCACTGACTTTTACAAAGTACTTTGCAAGGTGAAATAGCAAAAAGACAGCATCATTGCTATGACCAGGGTTCATCTTCAGTCTGAGTTTTTACAAAAGGGGATAAGGCATATTCTGCACATAGATCCATCAAATACTACATTTCTTTATGTATTTCCTGACACGAAGACATGTGACATTGCGGACAGAAACAGCTCTGCAACTTCCATAGATCCAATCAGCTCTTCTGAACACTTCTCAATCCTTGCAAAAAATGCTGATAGCTTCAAATATATCACTAAGTATTGAATTGACAGCATCTTTGGCTTCTCCTTATGAGCTGCCAGTCATCAGTGCACCAAGTGCAATGTTTCCATTTCAGGACCAGGCCACCGGGACAAAACAATTGGGCAAGCTCTGAATGATCAACAGCTGGGTCAGGCCCTCTTTCCAATCCCAGACCTGGTTGGATTCACTCACTTCCAAAGAGGTTATGCAGTCATTCTAGTACTCACCATGACTATATTGGCCAAGTGAGCTGAGACAAGTGCATACACGCCTCCGGAGGAGCCCACCACAGGTGCAGTCATATCAGCTACTGACACTGCCAGGGACCCTGGGAGGAAGAACAAGGATTTGTCAAAATTACCAGCCAAATAAAATCACTCTTTCCTACCCTAAAACCCTACTAACCACCAACTCTGTGTTATCCCTGTATTGCTGATCTACCCAGATAAAGAAAAGGAAGGAGAAAAGGGAAATCAAACCAACTCTTTTGCACCTACTTTCAAAGATTTCAAGCCAGCCAGTGCAAAGGAGCAATGTATCTTTGAATCTATGCTGCAAAAAGTACTTGCACTTTGATCAAATAAAAAACAAGGAAGGTGGACAAGTGTCTTTGTCCTGTTCTTCATCTGAGGATAAAACAGAAATAGATGGAAGTAGCTCTTGTGCTAGCAAGATAAATATTTGCAAAGTGAAAAGGAATTGGGGGCTGGTAACTTCAACGCAGGACTCTGATCAATGCTCAGCCTGTCACTTACAAAACTGCAGAGTAAAACTTCCTAAAAATAACCTGGATGGAAGCTGTAAACATGAGATGGCAAAATGACAGATCAATCACATAAAGGTACCACTAATAACAGCACTTCCAAACACAGACACTGCTTCTCTTTATCCCAATTAGAGACCTGGATCTGCTCAAAGCTCCTTCACCGCAAACTTTAAAGGTAACTGAAAAGATGAAGAGAGACAAAGGCAGACTGTGTGCCACAAAGCAGGGATAACAAAGATGTTTGTGATGAGCAGAAAAGGGGAAAAATCACAATGACCACTCTTGAGAGAGACATCAGTAGTGCAGAATCTTCTAATAGACTTCTTCACTAATCGTTCAGGTGATTCTGGGTCAAGAAAGAGCTGAGGTTCCGCAAGCCAGCTCTGCTCATAGCTCCCTTCTTCACTGTATGGACCTGGAACTTCTCAGCTCTTAAGCAATGCCCGTAAGGGACATGTTAATCAGAAGTTGAGAAAGGAGCAATCAGAGCTTGCACAGGAATCTGAGAGGCAGCTGGCAACTCACAGTGCTCACCTGGGCTCAATCTTAGCAGTTTCAATGCTTGTTTGCTTTGCTCACCTGGCACAGATGTGCAATGTGTATGTACACAAAAGAAGCCCCATGACTTAGACTCATCTACACAGAAGAGTTTGTGCCTGGAAAGCTACAGACTGGGAACCACTTTGAAATAATAGGCAAGGAACACCAGAGCTGGTCTGCTTACCCCTTTCTCATTAATGAGCATGGTGTTTGTACCATGCCTTGTCCTGTGCCCTCATCCAATTATTCTTTCCACAGCATCTCTCCAGGAATGCAGGATTTATTAGTACTCAATGCAGGCTATCTTACAATGGCTTTATCTGCTCATTATGGAAAAAATAAAATTATGTAGTTGGGAAAAAAAAATCACCATAAATCTTGAACTAAGGCAGTCAATCCTTGTCCAAGTTCCACTGTGAAGCCCTTGGCTGTTCTCACACTCTCCTCCTGTTTTAATTAGATGTTGATCTATTGTCAGCTAACTTCCATCACCTTCAAACTGCTGGAAATGCCAAACATAAATAAAAGCAGTACAGCGCAAACTGAAAATCAATCAAAACCCATGGCTTCATGATTAAATGGATTTCCAGATTCCTGCGCACTGCTCACAACATACAACCAAATACTTCTTTCTTACATAGGCTGTAGGAAGCAGACAGCACAGGGCAAATGGAAGGATTAGTGCAGGACCTGGGGATAGAGAGGAGTGGGGGCAAAGGTTCTTCGTGCAGAAGGACAATGGATGCCTGTGATGCCACCTTTCTTTTAGCCATCTATGGGACATGAGGAAAGGTACAGCATGACCACCACATTTTTGCAAGTCTCCTAAACACAGATAGTTAGAAAAAAATGTCTATGGATAGTTAGAAACAAATGTCAAGTTGTAGTGCA
Source organism: Penelope pileata (assembly GCA_013396635.1). Lineage (NCBI taxonomy): Eukaryota > Metazoa > Chordata > Aves > Galliformes > Cracidae > Penelope > Penelope pileata. The sequence goes on from WBMW01000230.1 coordinate 272,657, forward strand.
TTTCCCACTTCCAGCCTCCAAATGGATTTCAAAATGCAGAATATCAGACTGTTCTTCTCCTACACCCAAATGTCACAAAACACTTCTTCTGTGCAGAAGTCAAAGACTGTTTTCAGATGCCTCACTGTCTAGGGCATGCAGGGGTGTAACCTACCTGCCACAACTCCAGCAACATACACAAAGCTGATCCTCGCAGCTCCATGTACCATTTCCAGGGGAACCCCAACCAAGAGCTGAAGGACAACATTGAGTCCAAGGTGTTCTATCCTGCAGCAAGGAAAAACAACAGTTGTACTCTTTTCTAACCGTCTCCCTCTCTACCCTTGTGACAGAGATATCTTGAAAGGAGATCAGATAGCATCTGCTTCATGAAAGTAGATTGTAACACCAGGACTGACTGCCTACAGAACAGGTGGATTGCAATGACACAATGGCACCCTTAACACACAACACTCGCACCTTTCAGGGGAGAAAGTGCCAAGTAGCTAATGCATTACAAATCTATGTCCTATTTAACATGAGAAATGGATTGCTTGCAGACAGACCCTAGCAATACTTGGTTTAAGTTGTATGGATTTTCAGTGTTTTGGTCTTTCTTCATGTTACCATAGCAATTTCTGATATACATCAAAATAAAGATGCTGACGACAAGATGCACTGGTAGAACTGTCTCATAAAGGAGAATTTCAAGCTGTACCAGAAAAAGCTGCTAGAATTGACACGGCAAGAAACAGACCTTTACAAATATCTCAGTGGGTTTGTTATCACTTAATTTTTGTCTATGAGTAAATTGCTGTCCCTGCACAAGACACTCGGCACCACAATTTGCCATCATGGGGAATTATGGAATGTAACCGAGCATGTTTACCATCTTGCTCAGTGCTTTTGAAGCCACTGGGCATGGGTATATTCTGGCATACATGTCCACAGAACTTGGAAATTAAATTAGGAACAATCAACAAAGGTCAAACAGAGATCACAGAAGAGTCAAAGCATCCAAGTGCCCTTTTACGGTGGGGAGGAAAGAAGCTTCAGCTGGCAGTTAACGTCATGAGGCAGTGCCTGACATTTTCACACAAAGCACTGCATCTTATTTTTCAAAGGCAGCTTTTGTCAGGCTCGGCAAAGTTTACCCTCGACTCTAAAGTGTCTGCTCTGATTCACAGCTATACTTGAAAGACTTTCCAGGAGCGATCCCATTCACTCCTTCTCCCCATCATGCTAAGAGCATTGAAGGCTCCATAGTCAGTAAGCGCCCATAAAATATAATTAGCCTTTGCCAGTGCTGAATGCGTCATTCTTGAAATGACAATTTCACTGATTTATTAAAGACCCTGGGACCAAACAAACGGGACTGAGAATCAATGCAAGTCATTAGTTATGGCAGTGTTACAAATGTGTGGGCCCCAGATAATCAGCGTCTGCTTTCCATGAAAGCAGAAGGGCAGAATTTACAACTTTGCCTGGCTTTTCAGCCCTTGACAAAGCTCCCTGCATCAGGGCCATCACACAGACCATGCATTTTTGGAATCTTTCTAGAGGAACAGCCAGTCAAGCCCTAGCAACTGCTGCCTTCTTGGACACCTTCTAACTGTCACTTGCTTCAGAAAAAACTGAAATTTATATATATATATATATATATATCCCTAGACCAAGTGCTCTAAATTAAGCAATAGTCCGTATTACCATCTTAAAGTCTCAGCTGGAAACAGGACAACAATAAACCCCATGACAGTGTCTCAGCCTCTCCTTTGAAAAAAAAAAAAACGATGAGAATAATGGACTTCTACTACAAACATTATTACCTTTATAAGATTTATCTGCTCTCTTGATATGAAAAGAGCATACATATGAGTTCACAATAAATGAACAGTTAGCCTAACTCCAGACACTGCAAGTAAGTCATGGGCTTTATTATTCCATCAGGACTCTTCATTGTTTTGAGAGCTATATAGCTAAAGAATTTGGAATCCATCACAAAAGCAATGAGACTTTTGCACAACAACTTCTCCACTGCTTATCACATAGACAGCCACAGATGCAAAGTAAACCTGATATATTTTTCAGACAGTAAGTGTGGAGAATGCCAGAGCATTGACTGCTGTCTGTAAGGGTGACCTTGCTCAGATAGGAAAGCATGCCACAGGTGACACAGCAGGGTATTAAGTGCTGTAAAAATATCATTGTGCAGGTGCTTCTCTTCAAATGAATTCCAGAGCAATCTATGCTTACAAAAGTGAAACAGTAGAACAACAACAACCAAAATGAAAATCAGATACAAATTAGCTTGTACTAGTTAGAATTGTTCCTTGTTTTTTTGTTTTTGTTTTCTTTTTTTCTTTTTTTTAAACAGATCCATGTTCCCCACCTCATTTTACATAACCAGCCTCACATTTAAGCCCAAGAGTCTCCACTTGTAGACTGAGGCCTCTGTACACAGGGTTTTTGAAGGGATTCAGCATGCAGAGTACAGATGTCACCACATTTAGAAGTTTTCTCTAGAACGTTTTCCTACTCTCCCCTTGGGTCAAGTCTGCTCTGCACCAACTATGATTTTTATCCAGGTATCTGGGGCACATCTTGTTCTCAAGGGCAATTACACACTGAGGCTGTTATTCCATGGCAGAGAAAGGACATCAGCTTCCTGGTGGAAAAAGGAAAAGATCTGCTTGATCTTTCTGGCCTTTTACAGGAAAGTATTGATTGATGGGAATATAAGTTTTCTATTTAAGAACAAAGCATCTTTATTCAGTTTCAAAGTATAAACCACTGCTAAAAAGCTTGTTGCTCTGATTCTTTAATGATAGAATTAAAGAAAATAGCAATTATCTGCCAGGAATGTGTAAAAATAACGATCTGAGAAAGCACGTAGAGGGGGTAGAATGGTACAAAGGTGAACTTTCCTGTGACACTCATCACCACGGCATCACAAACATCACATAATTAAGTCTCTTTGAATCCTGGGAGGACCAGCACAGTCCAGAAAGACAGAATTAGAATCCCTATGCCTTGTAGTCTCTTCACAAGTCTGCTGCATATCTCCCATGGGGTGAAGGACAATTCATTTTACTGTGCACCTTCATTGTGCATTTGATGAACTATTCTCTGTATATTTGGTCAGATGAGACTGACAGCTCTTCAGGAACACTGCTGTTTGTACAGTGTGTATAAAATGGGAGTCCAGTCTTGACTCAGGTTTCTAGGCATTATCTCAGTCCCTACAGAAGGGACATTATTAAGATGTACAGTATGATGACATATTATAAACATGAGGAATCTAATTGACTTTTCCAACCTTTAGATGGAAATCTAGCAAGAATACAACAAGTATTTCTTAAATACCAGCCCAGCATCTTTTCAGACTCATTGCATCACTTGCATGGCTCCTCTAGAGGGACTGGGCTTCAGCCTAATGAGTTTTAGGAAGCACACACAGGGAAGTGCATGCTAAGAGGTTGATGTAATCCCAAAACTGCACAGAGAGGAGCAGCATCTATTAATTTCCTTACGTTGCTTCCTCACTTTAGACAGCTGTGAGTTTGCCCCTCATTACCCAACACTCCACAACAGCTTCAGATTTTAATGCATAGCTTAGAACTGTTTTTTTGTGTGGGGGGGTATGTGCTTATTTAATTATTATTTATTATTTTTTAATTTATTTCTGAGTTGATTCAGTCACTTCTTCCTCCTGTCTGTCTCTGGGGAACCTGAACCTGAACTGTCTCTGGGGAATCTCTGCAGTTTGTAAGTACTCACCCTGCATGCATGAATATGTAGGTTAGGTACCTCCAAGCCTGAGCACGGAGCTGAGGATGGTAAAGTAATGCATTCTTCAGGTATAAGGGATGGGTGACTTGCAGCACAAATCTGTCTAACACCACTCCATTGTAAAGAAAAAAGGCAACCTAGAAGAGCAGGAGATTCCTTGGTTAGCAAACGCCTTCTCTCATTGAGAAACACTTCACAACTCAAAATCATGAAGGGAAAGTTAACTGTAAAGCAAATTTTTCTCCCACTTAGCAGCCATACAGCATGAAATATCCCTGTTCTGAGGAACCTGCAATGCATCAGCATAACTCTGTACGTGGCTTACCATAACAGGTCAGCCACTGAGCCAGAGGAACCCAGCACCCTACCAGTACCATAGGATATCCTTCTCTATGTTTATTGCAGTGCATCAATTAGCTATTGTGCAAAGTTCTTATTTGAGCAAGAAATGAGCAGGTCAGAATATTTAACACAGTTTCTGTTCCCTCCTTTTCCTCTCCATTCAAAGAGCAGGGATAGACACACAGAAAACTTTTTCTAATTCTAGTATCTGAACTATCCCTATCACTGTTATTCAAAAAAATTTGCTTTGGTTTCCCAAATCCTGTAGTTTCATACACAAATTGCTTCAGTGATTAATAACCACACATTTAGACAGACAGCATCCATTTATGTACACACATAGATAAGCCAAAAGGGCCAGTTCAGCCTCCTTATCTGAGATCATTATGGGATCCAGACTATTCCCATGATAGCCCTTGCTCATGCCACAGCAAAGACCTCAATAGCGTGGAGTGAGTTCCCAGAGTTGGGGCACTAAGGTACTTGCCTCTACGATAGTGATGGTGATCATGAACCAGGGTGGAGGGCAGCAGGTGTAGCTGTCATAGTACCACTTGCGGTCTATCTCTCGTGGCAGGGTCTCGTATGCAACGTGCCGGATCAGCCTCTGCGATAGGCTCAGCCCTGTTTCCTCCAGCAGTGCCTTGCTGCACAGCCTCCTGTTCCCCTGAAGGATGGCTTGGCGGAAACTATTTGACCTTTTGTTGCTCATCTGTTTAAAAAAAGGAAAAGAAAGAAACCATGAGAACAAAGCAAGGCCTGGCACAACCTTCAGGGGAGATCAGTATCAACTCGGCAGCACCAGACTCATGCAGTCAGGAGAACCATCACCAGGCTGGAGCTGTAGGAACCAAGTCTCAGCCTGATTGCAAGGTGACGTACATGGGGCACAAGAAAAAACAGTTTCAGAACTTACTATTTTGGAGCCAATAAATGAGCGCAGGGCAGAACATTGGCAAGGCAGAGCAAAGGCTGCTGATGTTCCTAGCTGAATTCTTTGGCCCATTCACCAGCCCTCCTTCCCTTGGCTTCCCAGCCAGTTATCATGCTCTGCATCCTCCTTCCCTCAGCTTCCTCTGCTGTAATGCATTTCCCTGTACCTGCCACCTTTAGGGGCAGAAAATTTCTTGAATGCAGTAGCAGGTACATTCACAGCATCCAACCTTTATGTTCTGATCATTTTTGGCAGGATTTAGCTCTGAGCAAGGAAAATTATCCCCTTGTGTAAAAGAAAAACTGCATGAGCAGTACCAACAAAACACACAGTAAAATGGTATACAGACTGTCTTAGCTGTTGTAAACTTGCAAGAGGAAAGGATCTATTTTTTAAAAAGTTACCCTCAGAGTGGGCAGATTTTGAGACAGTGCAGACTTTGAAGAATATGGCTAATTTGTATATGCATTATCACGAGACGTGCGTGGAATTAGCTATCTATCTTTTGAGCATACACTTTCCCAATTTGGATGCATAATTAAAGCAATTGCATTTGCAAATTAGGCAGATGGAATTTTATGCTAGCCTGCTTGGGAGGAAAAAAAAAATCTGGTCTGAAAGTGCTTGCTCCAAGATCTGGATAATTGCTAATTAGCCTCGATGTCAAACAAACCTACTGCACCAGAGTCACTGTCTGGACTGGCTGAATATTTGGCAGAGAAGACTTAAAAAGACAAAACTTCTAATTATGCATAAAGATCACTACAAGGGGAGCTTTTACAGTAAAAGGCAGAAGAGCTTGGCCACCCTTCTTAGGGAATTGCTACCTGATCTCTGAAACCATCGGCATCTTCGGTATCCCATAACCAAATGAGAGATGATGTTCAACAGCATTGACTTCTAGTTGTCTTGGATCACACTGGCTTCGGCCGATATTCCAAAGACAGCAAAGCCCAGAGCTTCTGCTCTCAGTACTCAGGCAGCTGAGTAATTGTTCCGAGCTGGACCAAGCTGCTTAAAACACAGTAATCACTGCAGGGAGCCACATCCTGTTAATCACTGGAGGAAGACGAAGGGGCCATCTGAGGTGATGGTTTAATGGCCTTTTGAGCTCTGCACATGGGCACGGCAACCCACTCTTCCAGTAGTCACCCACTCCTCTTTAGCCTTTCACTTACAGCCTGTCCCACTGATGTAGAAATTCACTAAGAAATATCCACTAGATGTAAGGCTTTTCTTAGCATTTTTGGATTATCAACATTCTTCTGTTTCAAAAATCACCTTTAGCCACCTAATGACCTCACTATGTCCGCAGAAGAAAGCTTTGCTCTGGCTCAGGTTTGCAGCCTGTTTGCAGCCACTATGCAGGCTCTCCCTTGCAGAGTTTGTTCTGCCTCCCTGGCTTCATTATTCTCATGGACAAGATTAAATTGGGATTGAAACTATAAGTTTGCCTACTACAGATGCAAATAACTGAAAGCCCTCTGAATACAACAGTCTTGGCTCTACTCACATAACTCCACAGGCCTTGGGATCATCCTTTCAATCTCAGGCTAGGAGCTGATGAGAAACCAAGACATGAGGAAAGACAGAGAATTAAGTCACTACTGCTGCTCTCACCAACTCTAGATAAGAGGCCTATATTGTTCCACAGACTGACTTTAAAATGCTCAAATCTTCCCAAACAAAGCCTCCCATACGGTCACGATTTGCTGACTTAATTTTGGAATTACATAATATTGGTATTTATGAGTCGAGTATTTAATCATCAGCTGAAAGAACACTGGCCCCATTGTTATTGTTGGCCTACATGATAGTACAAGTCCAGAAGCTCAGGGCAGCCCACCCCACTTCTCTCCATGCAATTGATCTGGGGCCTCTTTAATGAGCATGATATTGAAGTTGCAGGTAGATGGATACAGAAAATAGTATACAGGGAATTAGGGGAGAGGAAACAAGACATTCCCTTCGTCCTTCATGACTGTAAATAGTTATACAGAGAGAAATGTCTCTTGCAAAACAGTCAGGTTGACATGACTTGTAATCTCTGTGCACTGCCACCTCTGCCCTTCGGTATTGACATACCAAAACAAAAGGCTTAGCTCTGCTCAAAGGGTGTGTTCGATGCAGCTGATAGGAAGGATAATTTTTGCCCACTTAGACATGAATCTATTTTCCATATTTAAACTGTCAGAATTTAGGACTAGTCCTTACAGTCTAACCTGTGACAGTGGAAACTTCATTGGAGTACAAAGCCAATTTATTTGGTTTTATTTGGGATATCAATCTAGAATTAATCTCACATAATCTATGACTTGCAATAGAAGCTGGTTATTCCCACTAGCAGATCAATTTATCTGGGTTTCTTGGTTCCTGTTGCCGCCCCTGCACAAGAGTATGATAATCAGCAGCCAAATCATATAGTATTTCCCCACCTCCATCTACATTGCTCACGTGGGGCACAGTACACTCTTTATGGTTTTTATTCAGCCCCATTCAGGAAGTTTAGAAAAACATGGACTTCTGCCCACTAGGTATTGGCATCTTTGAGGTTGGTCTACAGCTATTTTTAAGCACATACAAGACCAGGACAGGCAATGCATTCAGCCCTCCAGTTCTGGTCCTCCAAGAGACAGAACGCAAAATCAGAAGTTAGCACATGCTCTTTAAAAGCCTCTGTCAGCTCTGGTTTTATAACCCACTTCACTTACAAATGCAGCTTCTCCAATCAATTTTGCTTTCAAGATACTCGTTTATTTCCTTCCCTCACTACTCACTTCTATAAAATGCTAATGTGGGTAAAGACTGCTTTGCCCAAAACACATAGCTCAGCATTAAGTTCATCTGTCACAGATGTTCACATCCTCTGCACCAACCTGGCAGCACACTCCTCTCCCAAAGGATATCATATGGAAACTAAAGGAAATAACATTCTGATTTCCTCTGATCAAGCAGCAGTTTCCTCTGGGGACTCAAGAAATGTTAGAGGCAGGAGAAACCAAATAAAATATTGTTATCATTGCAGGAATATTCCCTGCCCAAAGATTTGCCTTCCCCAGGCTTCCATCACTTCCATTAGAAAAGATAAACCCTGTTTGTATTTCAAGGTTAAGTACAAGGGCACTTGTGGAACAGGACTAACTTACTGTTTCAAGCAACATTGTGTCAAAATGAATCAAATTTTGAAACCTCAAAACCCTGACACATTCCATTTTTCATTGGTACTGGGAAAGATTCTGCATCTGAAGTGAATCCAGATTTTGTTTTCTAAAGCATTTTTCTTTTAAAATGCCTTTATAACATTTCCCATTCATTTACGTACTTTAGATATATACACAATTAAAATGACCATTAAATTTGACATCATGATTCTCAAGTTTCAAATGCATGTGATTGGAAACAGCTGAGGAATCATGGTTAAAGACGGAAATTTCTATGCTAAGTTTCACTTTAATTGGCATAGTGATTATTTGCCAGACTCGTTCACTTGGAAGAAGTGAACTCTCTTCTGCTGATACATGCAGTCAGTATCTAATGGACTCAGATCAATGTACACTCCAAAAGCAGCACTTCCATGCCAGCTATTCAGCTTCACTTGACCATCTGATGGTTTTTTTCCCCTCAGGAGATGCATGTGGTTCTTGGAGGATTAAAAATGGCACAACACCCACCCATTTTCTCCAAAACAGGAAGGAAAAGAACACAAAGACAGCGCGAGGGACATTTGTAAGGAGCGTACCCAGCTCCTGGGTGCACTCCCTGGAGTAAGAACCTTGCACCCCGATAAGAGCTTTAACACATTGAGAGGTGAGAGATGGAGAACAGCACAGTCAGATGACCACTCTCATTTGCAGAACCATCTCTTAAGAAAACTTCCTGCTTGCTCATCACATAGTGTAATAATAGAACAAATAGGGAAGTAAGAGATTTTCAAATCTTTTTAAAATTAAATATGCATTATATCTCTGAACTAAGGCCAGGATGAGAACTCAGGAATCCTATAGCTTCACTCAAGACAGTGTGAATCGAGGATAGAGAAAGCACTTAAATGAGTGTCCAACTGGATGCTGGAGGAAAACCTAAGGTCAGTAATGAGAGACATCCTGATGTTTGTCAGAATGTCTGCCCTGGGTCAATAGTGCAACTAATGGGAAGCACAGAGAGGAAAAGAAGGAGCTATAAAATCTGCATCTTTTCCTGCCACAAACCTTTCCAGGTTAGCAGCAGTGTTTGTAGTTTTGTTCTCACCAGACAAGGCCACTAGAACTGAAGTCCTGGGTTGTTCTGCAATAGCCTTTTAAGCTTAAGAACCTCACTAGAAAGTGAACATGTATTTAGCAGGAAGAGGAGATACTCATTTATGCAGACTTTTGTCTTGCCTGAGATTCCCCTGAGAACCAGAGATTTAGGGTTTATTGCTCATTTTCCCAGAGATTCAGGTAATAATTACATGCAGTTCCTGCAAAGCATTGTTCAGCTAAGCCTTCTATGCAAGTCATCACTGGTTCACTAAAGGACATGGAAAGACATTGGAAGTGGAATTTATAGCTATTTTATGATTCTGCTATGAAGTAATTCTAAGCACCATTAGGGAAAAAAAAAAGTTTTAAAGGATAACTCTCACCTCTCCATTATCTAGGGGAAAGAATACAATATGTAACTTCTTAAAAGCTCACCTCCACAAAGATAACAAAGCCCTCCTGGTGCTATCACATGCACACTTACAAAGTCAAAAGACAAAATTCAATGTTTTCTTCTTTCAAAAATTTTCTCTTTTCCCAACAACAATTCTTCTTTCCCCTCCTTCCAGTCCAAGCAAAGTTGGAGAAAGTATCCCCAAGTAAAACTGTTACCATTGCAAGCACTGAAACAGCAAACAGCAAGAGTTGCTCTCCTTTCAAAGCAGAAAGGATAACCACAAAAATCTGAAGGCACACACAGCATCCTCACAAGGAACAGAACGAAGCTTTGCTTTTATCACTGAAGTGGCTCACAAGAGCAAATGGCTTCTAACCACACAATATTGACAAATGTCTTAAGATGAAAGCAGCTACATTTGAAAACTTCAAAAACAGTGGAAAAGTAGGCAGCAGCTACAGCAAGAGGGTAAAGAGAGCTGAGGGAACAGCAGGAGGGGTTCAGCATCTTGCAGAACCAGTCCTTCTGACATGGCTGGGTATTGCCTATTAAATCCTGTGCCCAGCTGGGGATGTGTCCCACCTTTGCTCTGCTAAGATAAAACAGCATGTTGAGAGTTTGGAGAAAAATTCTTTTACAGACACAAATTATGTGAACTTTTCATTTGGCAACTGTTGGTAGCAAGGGTGTGCTGCTATCTCCAAGTTCTCTGCAAAAGGAAAACTCGTAAGCCAGAGAAGTTGCCTTAATGTCCTCTTTCAGCAGCATACATGGCCAGCAGAAGGTCTAAAGAACAAAAACCACACAGCCAAAACCACACACACATACCAAAAAAAACCAACCCTAACCCCCAAACAACAAAACATCACACCCTCAGATGGAAGTGGCTGCAAAGCTCTAAGACAACACATATTTCAATGGTGGCTAGGTTATATGCTGGTAAAAAAGCACTGTGGAGTCCAGAGGGAAAACTGCCCTCCCATTCTGGAACACGGCTACTAGCTCTGAGTTTCATAGGTCAGTTTGAAAACAATAAACCTCAACCTCTACTTTCTATTACAGTTAATATGTTGAAAGAACTTCACGTGAACTCCATTTAATGATACCATCAATGGCATTCTAGAGATTTGATCCTTATCAAGAAGCAAAGATGGCTGAACATCATCAAGCACAAAGCATGTACTTAACAGCACCACACATAATTGCCTGTGCCAAGATTGACAGCTATAAAGAGAATCAGGACTGTTCCACCAATTTCACAGCACCAGTTGTGTGTCAGCTGTGGTGTTGTTTTCCATCAGGAAGTTCACAAGGAAGGTTTTGGAGCAGGAAACTAGGGAAAGGAGAAGAAGCCCTTAAAGTTTTGGATTTTGGAAATCAATAGCAACTGGAGGAAGAGAGAGAAAAAGCAATGCCATCTGTAAGTAATGTTCTGCCATTTGCATTACCTATTGATTAGCAAGGGCAAAAAAATGCAGAGGAGGAGGATAGAGGAGCTGATAGAAAATCAATGGCTTCTTTACAGAAGTCATTCAATAGCAGTAAAAATTTGCCATTCTGCAAAAATCCCTTCAGGTGGGTGCAGACTAGTGCTAATCTCCCATTTCCCAAAGAAGGAGGATGCTGCCCATGCCTTTCACCTCCCACCTGTCTCTTGTTAGCTTGCACTGCTCTCCAGCTCAGTAGAGCAAGGAAGAGAGAAAAAGTCCAGTTCTAATCCTGAGCCTGCTGTCAACACGCTGGCTGGCCTTGGGCCATTATATCTGTGGAATATATCAGAAGACACCTCCTCCCACTACCTACCTAAGTGTTGTGCTGTTAATGCTCACGTGGTACTTAGAACATAGCAAACCGTAGAACAAGCAGCTGCTACTATAAATACACTGCTGATCCCAGAGCTATTGACCACACTTTATCAAGCTGGAGCTGAGGGAAGCCTCACACTCCCTGAGATCTATTTAATAATTTCTTCATTTATTTTACTGTATACATAAGGGCATGCAGGGGCTAACAAGACAACTTGATTAGGTCCGGTAGCTCTACTTTATGTCATTATATCACCGTAATTACATCTTCATACTGACCCTGCTTGACAGCTGTGCCCTACCAGCCAGAGCACTCACCAGATTGACGAAGTCCTGGTAGCAGATCCTGCCCTCCGAGTTGCTGTCTGCCAGGGCCAGAAGGACCTCCAGCTTGTGGGGGTCCAGCTCTGAGCCGTGTCTCTGGAGAAGGGAGCGAAACTTCTCTGTGCTGATGTAGCCGGTGTTGTCAGGATCAAACTGGAATAGGAGGGGAAAGTGCCAGAATTAACCATTCCATGTTACATAAAACTCCGACCTCCTATGCATTCAGTATGTGCTGCAAACCTACAGGGATCCTGGGGGCTGCTCTACACTTTGGCGACCTCCAGCTTCTTTTCACTGCCCAGGGAGCTACACAGCACCCTGCTGCAGTGATGGGTGAACGCAGGCATCGGCAGCCCACCTCTGTCTGAGCTTCAGCTAAGTCAGCTTCCTCATCTTCCCTCCTTCCGTATCATTTCTCTTGGCTATTTTTTATACCCCTCTCTATCTGGACCATCAAGCAGACGGGAGATGCAATCTGTGAGACAAAGCACACTGAAACCAGTTTTACACCTGTATTTCCTAATACAACTTCAACACAGGAATGTCATTCCTCCTGAAGTCCTTTCTGCTCAGTCTTCATAATAACTTTCCAAATCAACTCCACGAATAACTTCAAAGTCTAAGTGCTTTCACTGCTGAAGAGCTCTTTAGAGATGAATTGGAAAGAGCCTGGATAGGAAGGAAAGGAGATGAGCATTAATTCAAGCTAAAATTAGCAAGGCAGCCACATGCCTATTTCAGAATGCAAATGAAACTCATTAGAAGGAAAATCCCAGGTGAGATTTGGAGGGAATCCCACTCTGACCAAAAAAGTCACTGTTTTCTGTCAGACTAAATGGCTCATCTCCTAAAAGTGTCACTGAACAAAAGAAGACAGCTCCACAAGGCTGTTCAAATCACCACCACTCCCAGCCTCTCACTGACATGGAGCTCCTGGGGCACTCTGCCAGGGGCTGTGGCAAAGGGGCTGTGGCAGCCCCAACAAAGGCTGGCACCACGCCGAGCATGTTTGTTTCTTCTGTGCTTTGAAAACCAGCAGACGCGAGCGGGCAGGCCATCCCGCACTAACTGTGGTGCAGTCTGATCTCTGCCAGCTCTCTGTTGCTGGGAGATTTGCTTTTGATTTCTCAAACTTGGCTCTGAGCACCCTGGTGCTCACTGGCCTCCTTTTGTAGATAATGATATCAAGCTTGTTGGCTGGACTGAATGGCTGTCAGGGGGCAGGGTGGTCAGGAGGGAGTCTTTTCATGGAAACATTTGGGACATAAAGAGCCTTGGCAGAGCCCAAAAGGTCCTGACAATCCTCACTCTTTCCTAACAGAACAAAAGCCGAGCAGGCGCCGGGCCTTCAATCAGACGCAGCAGAGTAGGGGCGGCCTTGGCAAGGGAGCGGGGGAGAAAAGGGATATGGCAGAGGATGCAGCCTGCCAGCAGCAGGGCTGGCACTGCTCTGCCACCAGGAGAATGGCTACAGCAGAGTGCCCTCGAGCAGCTTGTTTAGAGGCTGCAGGGCCACGTGCAAGGACCTGGCTCCGCTCCTTCTAGCCTGAGCCAAGCACTTTTCTCCCACTGCTCCTGGGGACTGCTATTGCTGGCTGCTTCATTGAGGAGGAGCTGCCTAAACGGAGCAGGGGAGATCACAGGCCCTTGGCTGGAGCAAGCTGTTTTGTCAAAACAGCAAAAGTTGCTGGGGGAATTGGATTACACAAAACAAGACAAAGCAAGTCACCAGTGGACAGTCAGAGCTGGGCGTTCGCTGTCTGCCAAGGGTTGTTCCGTCCTTGTGAGGTGGCCTGGATGTGCCCTTCCTGACAGCTGGCACCCAGAGCCAAAGGTGGATTTCATCAGCTGTTTACTGTTAAACAAGGGCTTAATATTAATCCTTGGACAAGTTCAGCTCCCCTATTCTGGTCACCCCAATCCAATGCTTTGCATTAACAAATTAAATCCTAAAACAAACTCAAATATTAGGGCTTCTCCACAAGGCTCAGTTCTGGTGCTTTTTAGCTCCTGCTGGGAAGTCCAAGCCTGCCAAGTTTTGCAGTGCCCAATCCCAGAGGTAAATAAAGAAAATAAAGTATTATTAGCACAATACCTGAGATGACCTTTCTCAAGGGGAATTTGCAGAAGCAGAGAGACAAGTCATTCAGTGAATGAGTCTAACACTGCTATCCCATAGACAGTACTGTGTTAACCCCTGTTTTGTGAAAACATTGGACCCAACCAACACCTTCCTTAACTGTACCACTTTAACTATATCTGGACATTTAGAATGTCAGAATGTATCTTGTCTGGGACAGAACCATTTGTTCTTTGAAGGCTTAAACGCCTTCCAGTTTGAGGGCCAAGGTCAGTGACTGCAGAGTGGGAATCTCCCCCAGTGCTGTGTGCCCACTGTTCCACTTCATAGAAGTACCAAGGGCTGCAGCAGTGGGAAACATGGATATTCCTTCAAAGGTCAGAAGAAATAGAAGATCTGAAACATGCAGGCTCTCAAAGCACAAAAACAGTACTCAGATCACAAGCCACTTTTCCCAGACTTTGTTCTGCTTTATAGCACACTGAAAAGAAACATTTTATAACCAAGAACAGAGATTACACAAGCAGTTCAGAACTTTCAACGAGCCCTCAAGGACACCATAATGACTCCAGACTTTCTAGCACCAGAGCAGATAGGATCCTGTTACTCCAGGTGGTACTGCCTGCATCTGCTCCTGGATGCTGACTTTCCAGACAGCTGAAGCCTGTTCAGTGACCACACACAAGACTCTGCTCTAAGAATGCTTCTTCCTCACACAATAGGCACCAGCATCTCTCCCTCAGCTCACCATCCTGCTGCTTCTCCCACCAAAGCAGTGTCAGCAGATTCTGGAGCTCTGTTAGGCAGCCTGTTTTCCTCTTCCACGTTACTATGTATAATTTTCATTTTGGCACTAAGTTACTGATTACAACTAGAAATAAGTTTGAATTTGAAGTGTGGATCTGAGCAGCATGGAAGAGCAACAGGTGAACAGTAAATAATTGGCATCTGAACTAAAAATGTCTGCCTCAGAACAGGGCTAGAACACAGCTCCCACAAGCTGGAGCAGAATGTTTAACTGCAAACCCCAGCTGTAAGGTAGTTCTCTTGTTTATATTTAAGCTTTTTTTTTTTTTTCCATCAAATAAAATAAAAGCACTTTAAACTCAGCTGTCACCACAGCACTCAAAATCCATCCCAGCACTGCAAACCACCTCAAACCCTGTTTCTGATGTCACACCCAGCCACAAAACTTGAGGAGCTGGGCCAATCCTGCAGAACAGGCATCTTCTCACACAACAAAAGCAACCTGTCATAGCATGCTCACACCACTTGGGTCCATCAGTTATAAAAGAGGCAACTGACCTTCACTAGGCGCTTCATGCATTTATCCATGATGATCTCCTCGAGGGCCACTTGTCCCACAAGCCCAGCCAAGCACCTTCGTCTCACAGAGAGGCCGGATGATGTCCGGCAGCCAGCATGGCTGTGCTGAGCCCCAGCCCCACAGGGCTAAGCCTCCCAGCACCAAGTCAGCCCAGGGGCTTCCTTCAGCTTGGTTACTTCTGCCTCTGCCCATGCACTTGGGCAGACAAGTGCAATGTATCCACTGCAGGGCTGAGGAAGGCCGACCGTCCCCCCCTCTGCCTCCAAACAATGGGACACTAACGGCAATTTCACGCAAGGTTTCCTCCGCATTTCAATGACAATCATTCTTAACTCCCTTGATCCTCAACCAGGCTCTTAAGCAAAAATGTAAATATGTTAATGACTGTAGCAGCCATCTGACCCAAGATCTTAATTCCCTGGCCCAAAACAAACTATTTTTTTCCTATTTCTTCCTTATTTCAGATCAAATACCCCATAAAGTGAGGACATCACAGCAAAACTGTACGATAAAAATAAGGGGAGGGAGCTACAAACCCTGATAGAAACAGAAAACCAGATTGAGAAAAGAAAATAATCTCAAATCGTTCCTCCTCTTTAATTAAAGACACATCAGCCACGGCTGAGTGAGCAAGTAGGGTGGAGGCTGATGCTGCAGACAGACAATGGGCGTCTTGGGAAAAGGCAGACCCTTCACACAGCACAGCCAGCTGCTCCTCTCCTCCATGGCAAACAGCCCTCTGGGGCACCAGAGCAGCTGGAGAGTCAACAGCTGAACTGGGCACAATGTGAGGGCCCTTGGCTGGCATTGGAATTGCACGTCTGACTCAAGAGTGGAGAATTTTGCTACTACCCATGGTTTCCCACATTGAGGGGCTTTGTCTTGGCATGAGGAGAATATACCACTCAAGCCATAAGTTGTCTTCACAACAGGCAAGACTCCAAGGAAATTTATCTAATTTGGATGTTGGCTCTGGGCTGGATCACTCCCTTCAAACCTGAATCGTTCCATGGCTCAGCAGTGCCTTCACTTCTGGAAGAGACTGGCCTGGCTGTCAGGCCTCCTGGCACTGACCCCAGCTCTACTCTGCACCAGGACGCAGATTCTGAAAATAAATTGCCCCGAGTTTTAGCTTCTCCTCTTGATATATGGAAATGACAACTGCTATTTCATCTTCCACCACAAACGAGATGCCAATAAAAGGCCTCTCCATATGCAGGCCTCTTCCTGTGAGTGGCACCAGAAAGGAGCAGTCAACTGCATATTAAAACTCTTCATCTCCAAGGATTTCAGAAACAACTCTGAGTTCTGCTGGCTTTGAACTCAGACCATTATCAGCACAGTCTCTGCAATCTAGGGATGCTAACATGCATTGGAATCTCCCAGACCATCTTCATGCTGCAGTTAAATCAACGGTCTCTAAGTCAACACATGAAATTGACAGATTCCAAGTCCAAGCTGTGAAAAGATATCTAGGGCAGGCACTGAAAATGACAGTCAGTTGTGTGTCTTACCAGAGCCCATTCTCTATCTTTCCACAGTCTCTCAGTCATGCTGGGAGCTCACTTTTTTTTTTTTTTTTAAATATGGAAGAAGGGTATCTAGCATTTGCTGCTTTCATGAAGATTAAAGGACTGACAAGGCAGAAGGTGACAGTCTGCCTTATAGTACCTCTGAGAGGGCAAAAGAATTATCTGTTTTAACAGGAGTTTTATCACTGTCTGGTGGCGCTGACTTTCCAAACAACACAAAGATCCCGCTTTCTCTTCCGGTAGTGGGAAGTGCATGTGAGAGGAGGAACCCTGATCCAGAAGAGAGGAAGGCCAGTGAACCCCTCCATCTCAAAACTCATCTTCTCATCATTAAGAGACACCTAATCTGAATCTCATGAACACGTGTGGCAAAACATTAGTCTTGGTTTCAGTGGTGTACACTCTCTTTCCTCGTTAATGATGAGTTTACCCCCCACTGCCCGGACAATATGAAGTGATTAAGGGCTGTCCAGCTGTACTTTTAACACACGTTAGATTGCTTTTGACCTGAGGTGAACTTGAGGGCTGGAAACGTCACCCAGCTCTCAAAAGCCAGATTGCATTTAAACACAAAGAAAATACCCTCACTAACTCACCAGGTAGAGACCCCAAATATCATGTACTCCACAGGAAAGCTGTTGAAAGAGAGCACAATAATTCCCAGCTCAGCATCTGCTCGAGACGAGAGGCGTTTGCAGAACAGGTGGCCCATCACCTGGATCTGTGTAACTGCTTCTCTGCATGCAGCTCATTGCAAAGTGGAAACAGAGGAGCTGGTCTAAGATTCCCTTTTCCTTGAAGACCAGAGTAGCCTGAAGGATCAGATCCATCAGCCAGCTGGCCAATCTGTAGAACGATTTCTACTCTAATTTATTTCTTTTACTATCTCAAGCACAGAGACAAGTACGGGTCCTACATTACTACCATCTGCTGTTACCTTCTGCAAAAGCATTTAATCTAGGCAGGCACTGGAAGCACAGATTTGACATGAAGAAGGCAACAAAGATTCAGAAGTGCACTACTGTTTAGTTGTTAAGAAAATAGGACAGAAGGTTTTTGGACCAGGTTTGACGCTTGATGTTGCAGATTTTTGGAGTGAGCGAACAAGCCTCTCACAGTGCCTTGACTTCCCCATCTACAAGGCAAAAGTGATGCACCTGCACGACCCAGCACAGCGAGTGCTGTGAAGTACTTACAGAGCATGGCAAGATGATAACTGCAACAGTAAAGAGCAATTAGCAAGCCGCAAGGCCAAGTAGCACAAGGAGAACACGAACATAGGTGGCCCTCCGCCAAGGTTTCACATACAGAAATTAATCAGCCTTCCCAAAACCAAAGCCAGTGATAGCTGGGACAAGGGCCCATCAGCCAGACACCACACTGAACTCCTGCCCTTACCTCCTTGACTCTGTAGAGTTTTAGATTCTGGTCCAAGCCACCACAGACATACAACAGGCCAAGCAAAACCTACATTCAGAGACCCCAGGAAATTCTGACCCACAGTTTCCTGGGAAAGTCTATCATGCTCAGCCAGGTACCCAAAGCCATGTTTCTACCACCACGCACATTTTTAAATGCAGGTCTCTCCCGTCTCCTTTGTCTGTGGGTTTCTTGCTGAAAGCCCTTCCTAAGACACTAAGAGAGGAGAGCCAAGATGCACTCACAGGACTTGTTGAATCAGCTTTCGGTCCGCTGCTGTCTCAACTGCCCACCACTCTGAGCAGTCCCAGTGCCCAGATCAGCCTGCTCGCAGAACACTCTCAGGAATCAACCTCCAGTCTCGGCTGGGAAATTACACAGTGTTCAAGCCACTCGGAACTAAATTATTCAAAATATGCCACTGTGCCGGCTTTGAAACCAAAGCCACACCCTAGAAAGAAGCCAGAGTAAATAGAAGCTCCATTATCAGCAAGGCTGATGAGGAAGGAGATGCAGCACTGAAAGTGAGCGAGATAATTACATGATTAATGAGATAGCATGGATGGCAGGAGATGCCCTCCATTCTGCCACAAGACTTAATGCAGAAAGACGTGTTTATAGACTGGGCCTTCTCCAGTTCTGCTTCTCCCTCTTCTATTATTTATGTAAGTGCATTAAGACTAATGGAAAGAAGCTGAGGCACTCTAAAACAATTTGAATTTTTATTTAATTTTTTTTTAGGTGGAGGCATGATTTTTAATCTTGATCTGGCAGTGGCCATATTGCACATTTTGCTGGATAGACATCCTCAACTGAAGCAACAGACCAGGCAGGCAGGGCAGGTTACAGCCCAGTCTTGTGAGTCATACATCTTACATCACCAGCCCGGCTCTGGTGCTGAGTAACTGGGCAACCACAGGCTAAATCCCTACATTGGTAGGTCTCTGCATGTTTTGCTGGTTGATGTGTAACATTTCTAACATCTTGCTCACTGAAAGAGTTAAAAAATGAAAATAGAGAGGGATTTTTACGTGTTATTGAAATAGAAAGTAGTAGCAACGTATGAAAAACTCAAGTGCACTGAAAACCAAAACAGATTCAGCAGCTTCCTGAACTTCTTACCGATTTCCGAGATGAAGGCTACACCTTGTCCACACAGACATCACCCAGCAGCTGCCATGACCAAATCCAACCTAACAGTTAAAATCTTTTCTTAAATCATTTTTCCTAAAGACTCTTTTCAGGTCTGCTTGCCAGTACGGGCCCAAACACTGCTACATGTGCAAATGCCCAATCTCTTGCTCTCCTTTTCAAATTCCTCTAGTTTTCAGGGCTCAACAACCTCGAGGCAATGAGTTTTGCAGCCTAATTGAAGTAAAACCCACTTTTCATTTGGATGATGTAAGGTATTAAATATCAAAAGCTGAAAACAGCAATATCCATACTAACCTGATACTTAATATACTCATTTCTTACCACCACATAAGTATTGTTTATGTCTTTCTAGTAGCGTTTTTTTGGAGAATCTCAAAATCCTGTATAACTATTAAATCTCTCAGGGCTTCTACATGGTGAAGGGACACAGTGGGAAACCCACTTCACTCAGAGCTGAAATGCAATACATTCTGGGCAGGATGCTGCATTTATTCAGACTGCATAATTCAGTAGAAGACAGCAGGCACAGTGAGCCTCACAGTCTCGAGACAGACAGGATCTAATCCCGGGTTCTATAAGGAAATTGAGGAAAACAACAACAACCAAAAGTAGAATAGCTGTTCAGCTGGGACTGTATTTTGGGCCAAGTTCCCGCAGTCAGATCTCTGCTTACCCCTGGGTTAACTAAACATATGCAAGCATTTCCTTAAAGCCTCCGGTCGCAGCAGAGTCCCTGTTGGCGCAGTTGAGACAGACCAGTCCTCTCATTCAAATCAGAGTTTATATACCAGGGTATATTATTCTGAAAAAGTCGCATACGTGGTACCAGAGTAAAGAACTCAGGAGCAGCTGAAGTGTTTCTGTTCTGTATTTGAACAAACACTCAAGAGCATACAATGATGATACCTTTTCTGTCCCAGCAGTAACTCTGGTGAGTGTTGCACAGCAGCTGCTGAAGTTAGATAGTTTTGAATCAGCAGGTCTAGATGACTTGCATCCAGCAGATTTTAAGACACCAGTACTGATTTTCTGAAGCCTGGGAATGCTGGAGGAACATCAAGATCTGCTTTACCTTTCTTCCAGCTTTTAACCAGCAATGAAACCCTTCCAACCATGCTTTAAAACTCCCGTCCAAACACGGTGACAGGCAGCCTCACTGCTCCCAAAACTGCAAGGCTGTGACAAGAATTTAATAGGACAAGCAGGTCTGTCAGCCTGAGAGCAACCCAGAGCAAATGCACAGATGACTGACATGGAGTAAAGCACAACTGAAGGAGGGCTGGTCCAACACCAGTCAGAATGGCTACAGAGAATAACTTCCATTGAGCTTACACTATCTAGATGAGAATACAAGCTTGGTGCAGGTAATAAGATAAGGTCACTGGTATAATCAATTTCTGACAGCACCAGACAGCACTGTGTTTGAGGACTTACTGTGACACAAACTCAGGCTGTCACACATCCAACATGCTAAAGTCTAGCAATTTGACAGGTGTCAGAAATAAAACTGAATTGGAGAGCTACCA
Source organism: Penelope pileata (assembly GCA_013396635.1). Lineage (NCBI taxonomy): Eukaryota > Metazoa > Chordata > Aves > Galliformes > Cracidae > Penelope > Penelope pileata. Next base: position 293,507 of record WBMW01000230.1, read on the forward strand.
TCACATGGAGATGCTACTAATGGGGTCCTGTGAGAATTCATTCTTGTCCCAACAGAATTATAATTAGTGACCTAGGAGAAATAATAAGATAACTGCATAATGCTCACATAAAACTACAAGTTACTAAGCATGAGCTGGGTCTCTTGTTAAAGCGCGATGCTTGGAAACAATAAATATAATTGTCCAAACAAATAGGAAACCACATGGACAGGAGCCAGGAGTGCCAGGCAGCTTACAGCACAGGGAATGCTGTCTTCAGAACCAGCTGCTGGTGGTGGGGGGGAGCCTTGTTCTTTGTTGCACTGAGTGCTCTCAAGATAACTCTGCCTCAAAAAAAAAAAAAAAAAAAGAAACGTGACCTGCAGGTTTGTCAATGAGGTGATGTTGCCTCTGCATTTGGCACTTTGTCACTGGTGTAGTCTGGCCTCATTGATAGGCTCAGTTCATAAGCTTGTAGAAGGGAAGGTTAAGCAATGACTTGATCACTGTCCAAAAGAACCCACAAAGGGAATAGAAATTTGGCATTAGAGGATTCCCCACTGTGACAAAGGGATAATCACATGTAGGGGATAGAGACAGAAGCTGGACAGCATTCAGTTAGAGTAAGTTAATTGTTTTTACTGTAAACAAGTGAAAAGTCTCACTAATTTCACCATAATTTTTACAACTGAATTGCAAGCTTTCCTAGGAGATGAGGTATGGCTGGGGTCTAGACTGCTCAACAGGTCTTCTGGCCTTCCTTATGAGAGGATGGGTGATCCCAACAGTTCCCTTCTGACCTGACTGCAAGGTATTCTTTGGTTTCAGAAAAACCTAAGCCAAACAGATGGCTCTAAACCACCTGGCTTTAAATTCAGACCATGCAAAGCAAGGCACAGTGTTTCCAGAGTTCTCTGCCACAGTTTGTCAAATAGACACAAAACTTGTCATCTTGTCATAAGTTTTAAAGCAAATCATGATGTAATAGAGACAACAGGGCTGCAACAACTTCATAGTATGAAATGCTGGCCATGTAGGCTCCCAGCCTGAGCCTCTGGGCTGGAGCAGAGCAATTCTCCCTGCAGGCAATGAAACACAGGGCTGGCCTGGCGTTAGCTGTGCCCTGCAGGTGCAACGTCACTGCAGGGCCCAAACACAGTGAACAGGGAATCCCTTTTACACAGTCACTAGCCCAGCAATAAACTGTACCCCAGTATTATTTGAAATCCCTCTTTTAAACAGTTTCCAGGGGAAAAGCTCCTTCTCATAGCACTGACAAGTTCTCCCAGAGCCCAGCCCTACCTGAGCCACATCAGGGGCTTTTTAATAGCCCTGGGGAGACAGTGGCGGATGCTCCCTGCACAGCCTCCCACACAACAAAGCACTTGTCCTGCCAAACCCTCCCTCCCACAGACAGACGCTCCCCTTGCCTGCCTCTGCTTCTTTCTGTCTCCTTTACTGAGCTAATCAGACTTCCCAAGTGTACAGGGCTCACACGCACTTTGAAGAGCACCTGCTTCCTCTGACAAGCCTGCGTGCTCTTCCCAAGCCCTAACATTCCCCTTTTCACTTGAATGGTCTGGCTTGAATGCTATTTAACCACTCAAAGCTGAAGTCCTCATGGGCACCCACAGGGAAGCAGACCTCCCACTTAGTTTTCCTGCCACACAGCAGCAGAGATATCTGTTCCTTCTGTAGGATCAGGTGATACCAGCCCTGGCTGCCAAGAACTACAAGCTCTATTTCCCGGTCAACACTTAAATCACATGTCTAAGTGTAGAGATGTCTTTCCAAAATTGGTATGGTCTCAGCATCAAACAGGTCAAACGCAGAAGTTTAGAAGAAATAAGCAGAGAAGGCACAAGCAACAACCATAATTAGAGAGCTAGCATAATTGAGAGAATGGAAGTTACATTCCTCAACAATAGGAAATTCAAAGTGACTCCCTCCTCTCTGCTCCCCCCCTTACCTCCCCTCCAAGTTGCAATAACTGAAAACAAAGGGGAAAAGAAGGCAGGAGGGAGAAACAGGAAGATCAGACTGAGAAGGAAGTTTAGAAAGTGGCAATTCTTCTCTTATCCACGCATCATTCTTGCATCTCTGGGAAGTAGGGGGGGGGGGGNTAATTAGAAAGAAATCCTCCTCAAACAATCCCACTGGGCTTCCACTGGGGATTAATTAGCCCACCAAGTGGGATCAGCTTCTAGCAGAGCATCCTCACGGAGCATGCTGCAGACTGCTGCATGTCGGACGGTCACAGCAAAGGGAGTGCAGAGACACAAAAGGGGGACTGCAGAAGGGGCAGGAGGAGAGGGCAGCCCAGACTGGCTGAGAGGAAGCCCACATGAATGGAGAAAGGCAAGCAGGGATGTGAATGAGCAAAAAGGTGATGAATGGTGGGGAGGGCATGGAAGTTTTACACAGGGCAGAGAGCAAAGACAGACCTGAATGGGGAAGAGTGAAAGATGCTGCTTGAATGGAAGGGAAAGAGGGAGGAGAAATGAGGCAGAGAGAGAGCAGAGTGGCAAACAGTGAAACATTGCAAACAGAATAGCTTCCCACACAGACTTGACAAGGCCTTAGAGAGAGGGAGACAAGTAACACAGCATGAACTTTAATCCAGGAGCAGAAAAGCTGCCTGGAACAGACAGTATTGCCATCATCGATCCCTGTATAATCCCTCCACCTTCAGACACCTTTGCTCCCAGTCAACAGATTCTCATGAACCCAACACAACTCAAAGAGCAGCCACCAAAGGCCAGACAGCCCCATCAAAAGGAGTTGTAGCAAAACTGAGCCAGTGACACAGAAATAGCTGGAAGGATGAAGCAGCAAGATAATTACAAGCAGCAACTGAACAGATGCAAGTGTAACACTGTCCTACTACATAGGGTTTGTGGGTGTAGCATAGAAACATTGCTTATCATCCGTGTTGTTGGCAGAACTTTGACCCCATTTCTAAAGCCAGGACAAGTTTTTCAAAACAAAACTTCTCCAAATAAAACTTGGTGATTTCAATCACGCCAAGACTTTCCTGTGAATTTGTCTTATCTTTGAACATTGACCATATAGAAGAAATTCCCTCAAATTCTATAAGGCCAAGATACTGAGCAATAACATTTTCAAAATTTTCCATTATAAAATTGTCGTTTGTGTTTAGGTACTGGGAACACAAGGCAGAGGCTTAATTCACTCAGGGATGCAGGAGACTTAAAATACCGCCTAGTAACAAGCCGCCTAGTAACAGACTAGTAAGAACTGAACATTGCTAGATACTAGTGGGGGGATTTAAGCAGAAAAATGGTCAAAGCATCCCCAGGAAGTACACTAGGGTTGATGATATCCACAGACAGGATGAGATGTCCAAGTGAGTCTCTCCTGGAAACAGCAGGGGCATGAGATAGGCATAAGCAAGAGCACAGCAGTGTCAGGGGGACTGCAAGGGTCTCCAGAAAGGCTGCTCTACCAAAGCTGGCAAGCTTGAACACTGCAGCTTCACAGGACAGTTGAGCCCATGAAGAACGATAGCTGCAAATAGAAGAGTGTCTCAGTTTTCCATCTGCCGGCCTGGGTACTAGCAGATCACATTACATGTGCACTAGGCAGAAAGGTGAGAAAATATGAATAAGTGCCATTTCAATGAAAGGAGCATGAGCTGTGCAGCTGCTGTGGTTCAAGCGAGCCCTAACAGCACTAGCTACTGCTTTGGGTCAAAAGATCATACCATTTCAGCCTGCTTCCTGATTTGTGCTCCATCCCAGCTGCTTTCCTCTCCCTTTAGTGCCTGCCTGCAGGAACAGCTAGCTCTCTGGAAGAAATCCAAACACAAGCAGGGGAGGTTACGTGTGCCCGAAGGAAATAACACAAGGCAGTTCACTACTTAGTCTCAAGCATTCAAGCACGGTCAACATTTACTAAAAATAAATACACACATACAAACATAAACACTACATAGAAGAAGGATTTCTTGTATGGGACAGTCAGGAGCTCAGACATGCTTGAAGTTGCTTGAATTTACATCTCCGTGAAACTGCAGCTACTACCCCTGAATCAGACTTGTGCTGCCAGCAGCTGGCAGCTGACAAGTCATCCCCTTCCAGGAAGGGCTCCTGCAGCATCCACGCTGGAAGGGACCAGACTGTCACCCCCACCCCAACCCACACCCAGTCCGAGAATTCTGGCTGTTTTCTGCTCCTCAGATCTAAGTGTCCTGTATCAGACAGACAAGGCAAAACCACTATCACAGGCTGGTCAATCTTCTTATGCAAATGAATTCAGGGTAATTGGGACAGTTGCAATGAGTCCCTGACAATGTTTGCCTTTGTGTAAGCCAGCATTAAATATAGACTGAGCTGCTTTGTAAGGGTGGGGGGTGAGAGGGGCTGAGCCGAGGAACAGTGATAGTAGGGAAGCAGGTCCTGCCTAAATGCAGCGATGCTCTCTGAAGTGTGGAGCTGATGGGCAAGGGGGGAGGCAGGTGCTGCAAACAGAAGTAACTGACTGGAAGTCTCAAAAATATTCAGGGAATCGTAGCCACTACAACAGATCCATGGAGCTGTCTCCCACATTACAGCCTTCATTCCACAAACAGAATCTTTTGCAGTGCTTACTCAGCTAAGCATCTCAGTCCACAGGATCCAGGCATCCCAGAAGAGCTTCCACCAGAGCCAAGCACAGACATAGCACAAAGAGCCCAACCAGAGCAATGACATCCAGTCTTACAATGACTGCTTGGCCTCTAGGTTATCTCAGCACACTTCAGCCCCATGAGTCTCATATATGTGCTCTGTTTTGTTGTAGCCTTCCAGGGCCAGTGTAGCAGCCATGGAAGAAGCCTAAACAAAAAGCCATCACTCCCTGAAATCCCACCACGCAAACAAGACTCTCCCCACCCACTGCCGCAAGGACTGAATGGAGAGGGACTGAACAGCCCCCGCCCATCCCTGCCTGGTGGTCTTTTTGTCTCGTGACCTTCCCCACACAAACACAGCCCCACAACAATCAGACAGGCAACATAATGCGCCAGCGTCGGCTTTCCCAGCCTTTCAAGGCAAGCTGGGGAGGGAAGGGAGGGAGAGCTGAAAGGATGTGGGCTGAAGAAAGTTTGAGATGGGCAACGAAATAACAGGTGATGTTACAACTCCTACTTGCACTCTGCCATGCGCCAGAATAAGAATGTCTTTAATGAAAGAAATAAAAGAAATGCTATCTCAAAGAGCTTAAATTGACAGGGGAATACCAGTCAGTGGGATTTTCATACAAAAAAAATAAAGTAAAATAAAATAAAGTAAAAAAAAAATCTAACAATGTTTTTAAACCTTCTGAACAACTTTTAACATTTCCTCCAAGAACCCTAAAAACTGAGCCCCCTACTGCAAAGTCTGCTGGTTTTACTTTGCTGTCTTTGAGATTTAAAGTCAGAGACATATTAGATGTAAAGTTTTCCTTTAAACTGATAGAAGGAATAAGACTCTCCCCCCACCCCCCAAGAGCTCTCGCTGGACAGAGCACCAACACAAGTTCAATGAGCTTAGTGGAACCTTCAGCTATGCTTCAGGGCACTGGAAATGTAGACTAAGTACCCTTACAAGTGCAGGAGGCTGTGCTTTCAGAAATCCTGGCAGCCAAGGTGGTAACAGAAAGCAAGGAAAGTTACAGGAAAGCACTTGTGTGATTTACAGACATGTTAGCCCCCTAGGGAGCAAGTTACAGTAAGAAATGAAATATCAACTCCTGCCAGCACGCCCCACAGTGCTGTTAGCATTACCCACATCCTTGATCAAAGCACAGTAGAAAACCATCCAATGATCCAGGTATGAAAACACTTCAGTGGGACAGTGCAGCTGATGCAAAGAGACTGAAAGCCCTGTGAAAGGCCACACAGCTGCTGGGTGCATGAGGCCACATCTGGGCAGCTGGTCCCAGCGAGGGGAGCGGAGCTGCAGCCGACTCTTGCTCATGACCTGACATGAACTGGAGTAACTGGAAGAGCAGCAGCAATGAGCCTGCACACAACTGGCAAACTTCCCACTGCAAGGATACTGTCTTTGTCAATCCACTCCAGCCTTAATCCTCTGTGGAAACGTCCCATCAGCACCATGCTAAGAGGCAATCTTTCAAGCCAGATGCTAACAATTAAAGATAGCAAAGATGAGGGATGAAAGGACAGATGGAAAACAAATACAACCAGGTTCTGTTCATCACACTAAGAGACTCGGAGGAGCTGGACAGGAGACATATAGGCAAGATTTTTCATCTTGCTCAGCCCCTCAATAACTACTACACATAGACATGCACGGGACAGTAAATACATTATGCCTACAGTAAGATAGTGACAGCCTCACTGTCTGTCCTCGCCAGGAAGGAAGTAGATGTGGCCCAGTTGCAAAGTTGCTCTGGGATCTGCACTATTTCTGTCCCACATAGGATAAGCACCAGGCTGCTGTTGGTTTGAGGATTTACACCATGAGTCTGGGTGTTTCCCCATCACAGATGGGAAACTATGATTTCATTCGGCTCCTTCTATGTACACATATTTCAGCAGAAGCCACCTTCAAAAATGAGGTTACTCAGGCAATAGTAGATCTTCAGCACAATTACCATGTAAACGAGATACCAGCCCATGGCAGGCTGCAAATCCCTGCCATCACAACTAGCTGACTTCAGGGGCAGGGCATAATATCCAAGCACCCCTACATGCCTCTAGGTTTGGTTGGGCTTTTTTTGGTTTTGTTTTGTTCTGTTTTTTCTTAAAAAACAAACACTGTAGTATGGGAAAGCAGCACCATGAAGGTTCCAGTCACACACCCCATCACCCAGCATGGGTCCCTCACCCTGGTTCTGTTCTTGCTGCCCCCACTCAATGTGGCTCCTTCGCAGCCTTCCCACAAACATACCACCCCACGGTCATTTCTTCAGACTGGCAAATGGAGACCCTGTTCAGTGTAACCCTGGCATAATTCCATGTGGATACGACACCCACAGAGTCATACATTACTACAGTGACAGACTTTCTACAACGAAACTCTGCTGGGTTGAAATTATTATTTAGAGAGGCTGTGGCTAAGAAAGACACTTGCTGGCAAAGTACTTTTTCTGACAGGAAAGATGATAGCTGTTAGCAAAGCTTGGTGCCAGCACTTTAGCCTAGAAAAATTTAAAATAAACCATAGAATCCTCAGGGAAAAAGGAACATCCTGGCTCGAATGACCTTTCTCCTTGGCACAACTTTACAGTGCATATCACAACATTCTCTCTGTGTATTTGCTGTTGCCATTCCTCAGCTCAAGTTTGCATTAAGTGACAAAGAGCTGAAGTATTTATGTCTCAGAGCTCAAGGGAAAAGCAAGCAGTGACAATGATTTCAGAGTGCAGCCTCTTAACATTACCACAACCTCACGTGCTTGAAAAACAAAATTTGTCACATAAACACTTTCCCAGGAGGGGGTGCATGCTGTGTTTGCTTTAATAAAATCCTCAGCAAAAGAAAACAAATATTTCCATATCTACATGCTTAAAGAAACACTGTAAAAATCAAAATCAAGAACAGTCCTTACCCTTCTGAAATTAGTAATGAAATTAGCATGGAGCCCAAAGGAAGCAAAGGCGGGGGGTACCTTCAGAGGGGCCATGATTTCATCTTGTGTTTAAAACCCCACAGTGGCAGATCTGTACTTAGCTTAAAGACCAGTTGAATGCCTTTAGTCATGCACATCCCTCCACAGAAGCCTAAGAATGAAAATGCATCTACTAAAACCTGGCTTTTCCTGAAGAACGGGACCTGAGCAAATCTCTCATGACTTATTTCTAAGGACACGGTGAATTTGAACTGTGGTGTTTTGTTTTCAAGTATCATTGCATTTCACATTTTCACAGCTTCTTTGAAATAACATTTGATACGCAAACAGTGTAAGTGATATTCACAGATGAAATAGGCATCCCTCTATAGCCATAGTGCCTCTCCATTTCTATTGCTTTTGTAGCAAATATAGCCTGAGCTGCTGAATTCAATCAAGAGATATTCAGGCCACTTAAAAATCCAAGCAAACCATTGCTGCGCAACATTAAATGCATTCATTTTTATGAGCATCAAATTCCACCTCCTAACGGACCAGCCATCCTCTGCAGCCACCTATTTACATATCCAGCCTGCAAGCTGACGAGGGGCCACTGGACACGAAATACATGAATACATTACGTCTGAAAAAGGAAACTAATGCCCGTCATGATTCAACTTAATGATCACATTTTCCTTACAAGAAGCAGCACAAAGTTCATGTCCGACACATACCCCAGGAAGGCACCCCAGCTGCAATGTGACACTGAACTCTCTATTCAGAGATTGCAACTGTGATGCATGCAGTTTAAGTTACATATTCACCAAGTCACTAAAACCTATGCTGTTTTATACAAACTAAACTCAAAGGCCTGATCCTCACTGTGGAAGACAGCTTATCCGGACATACATTACAACCCTAGACAAATTCTCAGCCCTTTTGCCAAACCAGGCATCAAGGATTATCATCCTGAATGTTGCAGCTCTTTTGGTCTTGTAACAGCAAGAGTAGTGCTGGTACATCTATTATTTGTCATGGAACAGAGCAGCGATCTGATATCACACCTACAATTCACTCTTTTTGCACACAGCTATCTAGAAACAGATATAAGAGAGCTTCTCAGCAGCATGCCCACCTTCTGTCATCCTAGATAGGTGAATGACCCTCTCTCCAGTGCCCAACCCAGGGCCAATTACAGCTACAGCAAGGAGAAAGATTTCTGTTTCCAGCCTGATGAAAAGTTCACCAAGCACTGCCAGCAAAAGGATGGACACAGGAGAAGTCCCCTGTAAAAACATCCTCCTTTTCCTTCACTGAGCAACCTGCAGTTAGGCAGCACACTGGGGTGCAGGGGCAATCCCAAGATCAAAGGGTCTCCATTCCCTTTTTAGGTCTGAAGCAGCCTATCCTCCACTGTAACAGGGTATGATCAGTGATCTCCTTATTCTGTGTTCCAACCTGTGAAACTAAATGAACTAATGCTGGAAAATGAGCCTTGAAGTCCTTGAAGGAGGAGGCCATTTGCAGTGCTGAATGAGGACAGTTCCCAACAGCCCACAGCCACTGCTGTGATATAAGCAAAAAAAAACCCCTAAGGTGCAGAAGAATCAGGCCCTGAAGGAAACTAAAATGTTCAGAGAAAAGATTAAGAAAACTGAATATGGAAGACTAATGCTATTTTGAATTGTTACAGAGTTTTATCGGAAGTCTTTCCCAAAAGGGACAGAACTGCAGCTAGTAACCAGGTGCTCTTGGTCTGGGATCCAGGCTGCTAGGTGAGATCCATACTTGCAGGAGATCTGACTGTGGGGTTTACTCAGGCACATTTCACAGGCATCAGCTACAGAAATTTTGCAGAAAGGAAGGGCAGAGTTAGGTGAGCAGAAGGGAATAAGCAAACATCAATCATTTATTCACAGGCCTTGCTACCCTAACTTGTTGCCTGCATCAGATGTCACAGTGATAAGCACCTGTTTAAGAAGAAAACAGCAGCAAAATCCCTGCACGTAATCTAGTTAAGACACGCAATGAAGTCATAGAGGTTAATCACATCTGAGCCATTTGGTCTCTTTCTGTTACTTCTTCATGACACATCTGGCAAGCAACGCCACTGACATGAAGGCCAGGCAGAAACACCAACTTCGTCTAGCGAGTCCTAGGAGACGAGTACTGCTCCTCTGCTGCATAAGGCAGAAAGAGAGAAGCAGATTGCAGGGCAGTACTGTGGGTGGTCAGCTGGGCTCAGGGCTTTGTTGCCCACTAAGCCTTATCAGGTGCAAGGATGCTGCGACCAATGGGCTAAATTAGGCAATACTTACAGCAAAGACCAAGGCTACGTGTGCAGAGTGCTGTCAGGTTGGTAACCAGACAAAAATCTACTCAGCAAGGAAAAATTCTGCCTATAAAGCTGCAAGAAATCCCCCTCTTAGCTTTAGTTTCATTAGCTGTAACTCTGTGTTAACCACGGTCATAGTAGGGCAAGTAGGGGCTTAAGGGGCCACCAGCACAAAGACCACCTGGACCATCATATGTGGCCCCATCAGAATTGGGAGCCAAAAGAGAGCTGGGCTGGTGTTTGCACTGAAGCAGCTCCTGCATTGCCCAAGGGATAGGGACAGACGCAGCAGGGTCCAGCACTGACTAAAGAACATTGTCACATGCAAGGAGTCCAGTCTACAGCCTGGCTTGAAATCTGCACTGCAAAGCTGAGTGTGCTGCTTTGCCCAACTCAAACCTGCCTGTACTGCTGGATCTGCTCTGCCGCTCTCCCTCCTTCTCCCTTTAGGGCAAAAAGAAGTCAGTGGTCAATTTCTCAAAGAAAAAAAATACTTTTAGTGCCTCAAATCAGAACTTCTGCCTTTCCTGTAGGAAGTTTTCTCCTTCCTTTAAAGGTATGGAGTTTTACAGCTATCAGCCATGAAGTCAGTCAGGAGAAAACTGCATTTAATACTCTGAGTTTGAAACAGAACATTTTAGAGTAAAAATAGCTCCCTTTTTCACTGTCTGCCAGATCTGGGAGGGAGGTGAAAATCCACAGGGACTTGATTTGATGTGTGAAAAAGCAGTATTCTATAGCAGCGAGTATGCACATACTTCTTTTAGGTCAAATAATAGCTCTGCAATAATACTCAGCTTAGAGAAGAAAACTGAAGCTTGGGAGAGGCACATGCTATCTGGTACTGAGTACCATGACGATTCAAGTGCATCCATCAGAAAAAGAGGGGATAACTTTTAAATAAATATATATACATTTAAAATCTCATCACATCAGTTTTTCTCTCTGAAATGGATTCTCTTTCAAATTCCAAGTATCTGCTCTGCTATCAGCAATCACAACAATGATCTTACCAAGATACGAGAAAAAGATGCTCTATCTGCACGACTAAGGTCTAGACACAGAACTGGCCAGCACACAGCCTTCCCCCCACAACACATAGATCCAAACAAGCTCCCTCATTCCACAGCCATGTAGCGGGGCAGCAGAGAGACCTGGTACAATATACAGCCTGCCTTCCTCCCTCTCTTCTTCACCAGGGGAAGACAACAGGCCATTCACCCCCTGTAGCTCTCTGAAGAACCAGAGCTCGAGCACCTCAAACATAGCAGTCAGCTGCATTGCTTACTCCAGAGCATCTTGTTGTGAAAAAGGGTCAGGTCTGGTCTTTGAGGTGAAGAGCTTTTGATCAGAAGAGAATGGCAAAGCTACATCTCATGTCCTGGTAAACAAAGGGTCTACACAAAGCTCTGCCACCAGCTAAACTGATAGACCCTGGAGAAGAAGAATAGGAATCAGCATGCACAGCTTTGACTCTCCGAGTAAAGGCAGTTAACTGTCTGGTAATAAGGTAACTGAGCAACACAGGAGCGATAGGAGAGGAATAGGGTTGCTTTAGCAATCTGATTACATGGGAAGAATGGCCAGACATTCCCTCTCTCTCTCCAAATCAGTGCAGGATGGCAAAGGCTGCATCACCTTCACAATGCTGATAAATGTCTCATCATTGTCAGGGAACAGCACCGGAGCATTCAAACATCCATTCTCTGATGTAGCCATCACAACTGGCACAACCATAGCACCTTCATCAGAGGAGGCAAGTCCTGATCAGGGCTGGCTCTTTCCCTGCTAACATCAGAAAAACAGCTTGGTGTTCCCACAGGGAAAGAGCTCATTCCTCACACCTCACAGGGAACAGTGAGCACAGAGTGACCTCAGAAAGCCTCCAGAACTCGCACTGCAGAGAGCATCCTTCCTTGAATGAACTGCTTTGGCTCGGGCTGGCTGTGTGTAATTCAGGTTGTTTTAGACTACAATAAACCATTTAATGCAGCTTTGTGTCAAACCTACATATATCAACTAAATAATCAATAAGGATGAAAGAGAACACTATCCCAAGCTGGTATTCAGATCCTCAGCAAGTGGTAGAGCCTGCCATATGTTGTTTGGCCTTAGAAGTCAGAAAAAAGAACATACTTCACCCATCGTACTACATGCTTGGTCATTAAATACAGGCTTATAAGCCTGTAAAGTCACTGTAGCTTGCAAATCCAGAATAATTTTTTGCATGAACTAGCTTGTTTTGTGGTAGGCCCAAGCATTAATTAGTTTTCTCAGTTTTATTATTCCACACGGTCAAGTAACAGCCTAGAGCTACCAGTCAGCTGGAACTGTGTAAGGTCCAGAAAATTCTCACTGTGCTTTTCAGGACTGTTTACTACAGCCATAAATCAGCAGCTAGCAAATGATTTTCTGCTCCAGCTCTTCTTGGCCACCAGCACCAATCCTAAACAATCCCATAAATCAATGCAGCAAGGGCAGCTCTCAGCTCTGGGGCCACAGAGGGTACAACGCTGGAGGATCTGCTTTGGACACAACAACTCTTTGAGAGATTCCAGCTATCACCACTATGGGAGAAGCCACCCTATGCACTTGTCTTGTTGAAGAGGACTTTGCAGCATTTACATCCCCCCCGGCTTGAAGCCAGGTTGCTTCTGTCCCTGCCCCAAAAGCTGTTTCCTATTTAGCCTGACAGGTAGATAAACAGGCCACTGCATTCGTTCATGAAAAGATGCGGCTTTCGCCTCTCCCAGTGTTATGAAAGGCAGTTACTGCAGAGAGAAGATTCCAATAAGGTGAAGAATTCACAAACAAGCCAGCACAGTACAGCCTCTGGGGTTCAGGCAGACTGAACAGTATTGCAGTGGTCACCCTCAAGTGGGGATGCCCAGCACATTCTTCAGAGGTCTGGGACGTTTGTCACACTTGTTTTCAAGTGCTTAACTAGACAAAGTCAGAGCATACAGAATAAAGTTTTCTGGTCGTTTTTGTGAAATTTTCCATTTTCTGCCTTAGAGAATATTGATCCTTTCTCTGTCAAAGGGGAAGCATGGAGTTATGTCTCACTGGCTTGTTGTCAACAAGCAGTTCCACTGCTATCATACATCACAAACAAGTATGCTGCACAAAGCAAGGTCTCCATCATCACTGCTACGTAATCATAAAGGATCAGAGAGACAGAAGACACTTCACTGGGGAACAGCTCCCCAGAGAAGTGCATGAGACCGGGGGTTTGATGGTAGTCACAAACAGCTTTACCTCCAGCAGCCTCACTTGTTTTTTCCTCATGCAACTCTGGGAACTCCAGAGGTATGCACTACTTACAGAGGTTGTCAAGTATCAGAGAACACGAAGAACAGTTTCTAGGGGGAAGATTGATCTTGCTTGTTTAACATCAGTTTTGTACATCATTATTCTTCTCACCAGCAACACGGGGTCACCGCAGACAGCTGTTCCTAAGCAACAGGAACGTACACGAACAATACATACATCCCCTGTATCTTCCTAGTGCTGGGAGTTTCATGTTTAGGTCCACGTGAGACTTCTGAGCATTCTATTTCTAATTTCTTAGCACAGGGAACAACCTACTGGTACTGATAATTTGTACCTGCTAATTAAAGTCACTTCCAGAGAATCTCCAATTCTTTAATTGTTTGTGCTTTTCAAAGAAGGAAGAGAAGTTCCTATCAGGAAGCTCCGGGTTGATCCCAGAGCAGCTGATGAGAAAGCAACAGCTGCCCTTGCACAAGACAGCCCAAGGCAAAAGTCAGTCTCAAGGCAACTTTACTCCAACAGAACATCCCCAAAATAAATAAATCAAGCCAAATCCACTAAAAACACACACACAAAACCCACAGTTTACAGATGCAGAATTACCAGGTAGCTGTAGGATGGATGGGGTATGCAAGGCTCATTGAATTAGTCTGGGAGACAAGGCTATCCAAAAGAGCTTCAGGGAGCTGGATAGTTAGAGTTAAGAAAGATTTCACTGGGTCCTTTGGAAGAACTCAGCCCATCATTTGGACTCCATCTACTTTGTCTCATGGTGTGTTGGTGCCATGGTGTGATTTCAGACCAACACATTGTACGATACCTAGTGAGGAGGCGGAGAGAGATCACAGCTTCCTTGGCTGCTGTCAAACTCAAGCACGCCCACTGATGCATTTAATTTGCAAACGTGTCCCGATACATTTGTGCTCACTGCAAATACAAGGGGGCAATAAGAACACCATACTTCCTACCAAGGAGAACAAACACTTTCTTTTCAGGTCTGGTAGAGATAAGTTTAAAAGCCCTGTAAATGTCATAAACGATGATGGCTTGGAAAAGCACCTCCAAACTGACTCAACTCGCCAGGCAGCTGGGTTCATTCCTCAGGAGATGGGATGATCTCTTCCCCCCCAAGTCTCATCGTAACAGAGCACGCAGCTAGAGCACAATGCACCAGCTGATTTGCAGAACAGCATCAATCCAGTCTGTGTTTACAGCTTTTTTCCCTCCTTTCTTTTTAAACATGCAGGCTTAAATGTTCTTATTGCTTCAGTGATTTTCTATGTGCAAGACAGGATTTGAGAACAATGCATTAGCAAGGATCTATGTGCCTAAAAACCACCCAGCACATTCAGCTGGAATGGCAGAGCGCACACTACCAAAGCCTCTCACTGCAGCTGGGATCAGGAGGCAGCAGAGGGACACAATGCTCTGAATGCAGCTTGCTGTCCCTCTCAGACACTGCACTCTATCGTGCAGGTTTCCAGGCAGCTCAGACAGCGAAGGTACACAAATGTGTAACGAGTAGGAAGCCTCCTGAGGCTTTTACAAATCTAGAGACATCAAGCTGCCAGTAACTCACGAGCTGTGTAAGACTGACTCAGCCTCCATGTGCTTTTCAGTGTGTTTGTTATGAATCCTTAAAAAATTCCAGGAGATGCCTACATCTCCCAGCACAAGCTTAACCATGCTGCGTTTGTTACACTGCTGATGTCTGGTTCATGTTGGTGGCTTTTAGTCCTGGCTTCATGCTCAAGGCTATCAAGCAAAGGCAACTGTCTGCTTACAATCTGTCGAGACTGCAGAGAGGAGCATCCTAACAGCCAGGGAAAGGGGAGATGGTGTGGCTGATCACAAACCATTCATGCTGCAGGGAAGGTATAAATACAATCCCAGGGACTCGTATCAAGTTTAGGGGCTGGCCAGTGTTCAACCTGCAGTGGTATTGGAATATTAAACAGGAACTTGGGGAATGTTTGCTGCTCAACCTGAAAGAAGTGGGAAGATTAATGACCTCCAGGTAGCTTTCTCATGCTGAGCCATCATTCCAGGGCATCACGGCTAAAAGCCAAATCTGGGTACAAGCCATAAAGTGTTGGGAGATTGCCATCCACCAACACCCAGGACAGAAACAAGCTAATCCAGACAGGGCAAAAGAAAAGGCATTACCCCACAGAGGTACTTGCTGCTCAGTTCCTCAGTTTCCCTCATTGATTGTAGAAAAGAAATTCCCATCCCCCCTTTCCTGGGGGTTACTGCATTTAAAAGAGCCTCTGACAGAAGGCAGTAGGGGGCTGATAATCCAGACAGCATCAGCAAACCAATCTCCTTCAGCAAAACCAGATCCCCTCTTACCAGCCCATTCTTCCCTTCAAGTCTGTCCACTGGGCAATGAATTTGAAGGGACTCTTTTTTTTTTTTTTTCCCCCCTAACCCCATAACCCAAAGTGAAGGAGTCAAAGGGTTAATGCTGCATGACAAAGGTCAGCACAGTTTGGGGAGGGAGGAGAAAGGCAAGCATTGTGGTCACAGACAGCAGCTCCCTGCGACCAAAATGCCACTTGAGAAATGTAAAGTGATGGCGTTGCTCAGAAGAAAAAGGCTGAGAGCCCTGCCTAAATCCCAGGGCTTTATCATTCACAAAAGCCCAGCCCCTCGAGTCATTAATCGTGTGCTCCATGGCTGGGCGCCTCAAAGAGCAGCAGATGACACATGCCCAGCTGCCATTGCCACCCCTCCTCAAGGTAGTGGGGCAGAGGCAGGTGCACTCCCAGTGCCCTCTGCTCGAGGCTAATCTATTCTCCCTCCTTGTCCTCTGCCTTTCATCTCCTCCAGCAGCCCACGCTGACAACAGTAAATGAGATTAGACTTCAGGGCGTGGGGCAGATGCAGAAACCCCTCCGTGCATTGCCAAGAGACCCTTGTAGCTTGTAAAGGGTCCTTCCCCTTTACAATGAACAGCTTGGTGGAGGGGGGAAAAGGGGGCAAATTTGTTGTCACAGTCACAGAAGTGTCTAACAAAGCAGACAAGGCAGGTCCTGGTTTTAGAGCTTGGGTGCTAATCTGTTATGCTGGACAATCTTCTCACCAGCACCCCTGATTCTCCAGTCTGTATTAGAAGATAAAGGAGCAAATTATGACTATTTGCTATTTCTAATTCCTGTAACCACCTCTTTGGAACACCACTCTGCTCCAATGTGGACATAATTCTCTGATAAGCCCTACTCTTAAGAGACAGCAGCAGTCCAAAATCCAGGTAAGGACTTGAAGGTAGCATACAACTGCTGCCCACGCTGCTGCTCGCACAGACATCATTTCCTGTTCCCCACCTTGCAGCTTCTCCTTCGCCTGCTTCCAGTGACCCACAGAAACCAGGAAGACAACACAAGCAATTTGTCAGAGAAAGCAGTAAAATCCCCAGGCACCAAGAGCTGCCTAGAGCTCAGAGAGACCTGCCCAAGGAGGGCTTGCAGGCGCAGCCAGCAGACCTTGGCCAGCAACAGCCAGGGAAACTTCTCAAAGGGAGCTGTGATGTTTAGCTCAACAGTGCCCCAGTAGACAAACTGGATTCTCTTTTACAGCATGGGAATTAGCTCATCCTGCCTACATTTCCTGAGAAAAGGGACATGGTTAAAATAGAAGATCACCAAATTCAAGATAATTCCCTTTCTCGGTTATCACCAGACACAATCACAGCCAGCTTGATTTTACGGATCGCTTTTTGCAATTTCAGTGGTGCAGGAACCAGCCCTGGATTTAAGGTGGCTGCAAAGTTGGCACATTTTCAAGTACATTTTAATGCTTTAGAGACTGTGACAGAGCAGGTTCAGCTGCACCCACTGCTGGTAGTGTCAGCAACTGAACGCTTCCTGACGAGTGCATGCCTGGTCCAGGGTATCTCTACAGCCTCATTTCTGAGCTCAAGTTTTCCATTAGCTGCCTACACAGACCGGGTAACTTGGCATCTCTCTGCATTCCCCATAAACTCTGTTCATCTGTTGCCATCACACCCACGTACAAGTCTCAGGAAAGAATCCAGGATTCCTAAAGCAGCTGCAACAAAAACACAGCCTGGATTGACAAGCGATAGAATCAAGGTGCTGAGCCAGTGAGGAGGGTCTTTGGGGAGAGTTGTGCATGCGGCTATTTAAAACAACTTTGTTGTCATGACTACACACCAGGCTATGGGTGAGAAGAAGTGAGAACTCCAAGATGAGGATGGATTATATTAATTCACCCTTGAAATCACAGCAGCCGTGGGGATGTGACAGAGATGACACAAGCTAAGATGAACAAGGCTAAAAGCCACGTTCAGAAGGCAGGCTCCTCCTAGGGAACCATCCTCTCAGATAGTCCCTTTCACCCAGCATGGCCGAGGGCTGGATGATACTGATTAGCTGCAGTCATCTCTAAAGCAGGGACACTGGGGGCATGGAGGCAAAGAAGGGCACTGAAGGCCGTAAAAAGGACATAGCAAAGCAGGAGACCTGTCTGCAGTCTCACTATCCAGCAATCACACAACTTGGATTCAACCAGGACATGCATGCAAAAGAATTAACTGGGGATCTTAACAGCACAGCAATGTGTGAAACTGCCGGGACCAGTTACTGGGACTGTCTCACTTTTCAGTTTATCTCAAGATTAATAAAATAAAATATTTTTGGTCACTGAAGGACAAAGGAAAAAAAACCCAAGTGACTGTGTAGGAATGGAGAAAGGCAATGTCTTGTTCTGCTCAGAGCTTGGATTCCGCACAGACAGTGCAGAGTGCTCAGTGACGGTGCAGGCTCTGTAGAAGGCAGCAGATGCGGAGTTAATGTGTATGTGGGGGTGGAGAGTGTTTATGAGCACAATAAATAAATGTATGAAACCCTATAAAAGTTCCATATAAAAGTGAGTTAGAGCTGCCTGAGGGCCATGGCCTCATAATAAAAAATGCATCTTTCAAGCACGGCATGAAGCAGCAGCTGTGCTGTACCTTTCTGGCTGCAACTTTCTGGCTGCAGCACTGAACAGCTGCCAGTCTGCCAGCTCCCAAACTCTTGGGTGAAGTCTCAACCCCTCTAAATGCAGGAGGAGTTTTGGTACTCAGGATTGTATTCTGGAGAGTGCTTCTTTGAACATCAAAGCCTAGGAAGCAGTGCTGGACTTGCCTTTTTGCTAAATTTTAGTTTTTACTCTTTAAAAGAAGCAATCTGACAGTGCTGGACATACTGGCTTCAGTCATTGACAGTTCCCAGTGCAACAGAATAAAGCTGGATAAAAACAAATAGAAAAATTCCTCCAGAAGTCCTTGTCTTTCACTTCTCCAAAATAAATTAGGAAAAACACTGCTTTAAGGTTGAGCAACAATATTCACCAAGAAGTTTTGAATTTTTAATGTAAGATGCTGAGGGGAGAGGGTCAAAACAACCAACAGAACAACTTTTAATTTTGCATGTCTAAACAGAAAAGTGCTTTTTTTTTGGTCAGCAAGTCCAAAGGAAAGTCTTGCAAAATAAATAAATAAAAAAATAAAAAAAAAAACCCTCAGAAAGAAGAAAAAAGCATTAATGATAATTTCATTCTTATCCCACCAAAGGCAAGGAGTCAGCAGCCCCCTCTCCTTCCTTGCACAATTTACCATCATATTGAATTACTGCGGAAACAAGAGCCTTACAGACTCACAGCCTGTGCATTTCCAACTGCTCTAACACTTTCCCCAGGGTCTCCTCTTGTTCTGCTGCTCTCCTGTGAGGCAGTGAACGCAGAAGCCCGTGTGTCCCAGCTGAGCGGGTGACTTAAACTTCAGTTCCAGCCCATGAGTCACAAATGCACAGGGCACATAGATCTTTGGTCACCCGCTTGCACTCCACACACACACACACACAAGGCCAGGTCATATCTCCCAGCAAGAGCTGCAACTCTTCTGAGTTTCAACAAGCAGACTTTCTGTAGCTATTAAGACTGTCCTCATGCTCCACATGAATGCCAGTCAGAGCTGAACAAAACATGCTCCTCTCCTACCAGCACAGAGCTGCTGGGAATAGCAACCTTGTTCCACGACAAACAGCATCTTGCAATTCACTGCAGGGCTAATTGCATTGCGTTGCTGATACCGCGCTCCAGGAAGACGTCAGCTCCGCAGCTTTGCCTACAGGCAACAAGGACGTTATTGATTTATTCAGAACTTACAAATGCTTGTCACAGGTTGCATTCTCTTTGATAATAAAGCCTTACAGACAAGGCTTAAGTTTCCGCTGCAGTCCTAATTGAAACATTGCTAATTATGAATCCTGTCTTTGCAGCCCATTCCCTTGTTCCTGGGGTAATTTTCTGTAAATCCAACAGTCAGACTCTCCCCTCTCTTGCTGAAAAAAAAAGGAAAAAAAAAATCCACTATTCAGGCAAGTCCAGCGGGAAATTACCCATTCCTTTCTTTGAGCCTGAGGTAGCTACCAGCCAAGATCCCCATCCCACAAGGAATCAATGACTTCAAAGGATGGTTGTAGAATCAGACTCCAAATTAAGTGCAACTTTTCAGATGGGAGAGAATTCCAAGTGGCTGAAACAAACATTCAGCTCAGACCATAAACAATTTATCTTGAATCCACCGTTTGAGTGGCAGCATTCCCTACGAGCCCCAGCAAATTCAGATGCACCACACAACTTAGGTCTGATCAACAACTATGGTAACCAAAATCCCAACTGCCAGTTGCTTGACTGAACAACATGAGATGTACTGCAGTCCATGCAGTAACAGTTGCCCATGGCTAACCAGGTATATACAAGCACTCACCAAACAGGCAGTCCGGGGATTAGCTGAGTGATAACAAGACCCCCAAGATACTGAGCCATCCTTTTGCAGAGGCTGCACCACAGCCCTCAGCTTTGCAGTTCAGCCACATGCAGAAGCAAGATTATCGCCTCATAAAGCAGGGATGAAAACCCATCAGAACTTTAGTATTGCCAGGACAATGCCAGCATCAGAGTAAGTGCACTTACAGAAGGTGACATTTACACGCATTTGCGACATCACGGAAGTTTGACATCTACAGAGTGGTGCAGTTTAGAAGCAAGTCAACCCTAGAAAAATCCTTCAGTTTATAGCTGCTTCACATTTCAGCCTGGCAGATGGAAGGAACACCACAAAGCAAACATGCCAGTTAAAGCAGCTAAAAGCATAATTTCCAAACTAGAATCCACAACCCAAATTCTCAGCAGCTCTAACTCAGAGCTGTGTGGATTTCAGCTGGCTACAGACCTGACCAACCATACTTATCTGATACAACCACAGCCCTTGGTATAGAAGCACACACTTTGTTAATCCTGTAAAAGTTAAAAGCAGCAGGTCGTCTCCTGGAAGAAATAGATGCAATCCTGCACAAGCCAATTTAGAACCTGGGGAACCATTTTAAGGAATACAGTGCTGGTTTTACAGGTCCTAGTATGCCAGCCTCAAAGAGCAGGAGATCCTTTAATCCACAGAGCAAGAACAGTGCAACTGGCAGCAGACAGAGCACCTGCTGCAGCACCTCTGCTCAGAGCTGTGCCAGGAGGGACGGTCACCCTGGGCCCGCTTCTGCCCCTGGCTGCTCTGATGAGACGCTGGGAGGAAGGCCCAAAGCAGTAATGATGATAATGACTTGCACGCTGGGAACTGGGAACACGGAGCTCCTAGATTGTACGTTAAAAGCACAGAAAATCTAGTACAGAGGAAATTAAGTGGGGGTTACACTCTTTGCTCACAAGACAGAGACAATACATCAGTTGTTCACATACCTGATCAAACAGAGCTTTCCAGTGCTGAGAGGCAATGCATAAAGGGAGGAAAAAGAAGAAAAAGAAGATATAAGAGCAACGACATTAATATGCAGCAAACTGTAGAAGTATATTCGAACAGAGAAATAACCAAATGATTTAGTGCCATTTCCAACATCCTTCTTCATCCCAGAATCACCTACCCTTCCGGGGGGAGGAGGCATGGGGAATCTACCAACCACAGCGAGCACAGCTTTCATTTACAAATCCAAATTAAGAGGAACTCAGAACATTCATGTGTTAATTCTGTTTTCTTCTGCTTTGT
Organism: Penelope pileata; assembly: GCA_013396635.1. Taxonomy (NCBI): domain Eukaryota; kingdom Metazoa; phylum Chordata; class Aves; order Galliformes; family Cracidae; genus Penelope; species Penelope pileata. The sequence goes on from WBMW01000230.1 coordinate 314,712, forward strand.
CTACTTGCAAGCAAGTAGGGAATAAAAGGCTTTTTATGCATGGGGATCAAGACAGCCTTGTGCATATTGAGGGGAGGGAGTTGTTAGCAATATTTTTACAGATCACTTTCTGAGGTCCTGTGTCCCAACAGTGACCCACAGACTGCCTTGTCTGGTTGTCAGAGCCTTGCCTGCTGCCTGCTCCTGACTATGACAAGTATTTGCTGCAAGGTCTTTGATAACCCATTGGGTCTCTGAACCTCGTGTGTCCACATCTGGAAAATTGATAATGCTGCTCACACAAGGTGGAAGGGGAGAGAGCTGGAGATAATCTATTACATGGATTTACTCCTACAGCTTTTGTCTTAAAAGCTGTGCACAGAAAGAAGCTCCATTTCAATGCAGATTACCACGTGAACACTCCACAAGTCCTTGTCACTTGGGAACAGAAAGAACAAGCTGATGACTGGCTCCAGTTCACGCACTGTACAAAGACCAATGTTAAGCTACCTCCTACCCCATGGTTGCTGTCCCACAGAACAGAGGAAATTCCTAATGAAGGACTTAAGTCTCTCATCTCCTGGATTTGGGGCCAGCTGAGAAGGGAAAACATCCCATGAGGCAAGTGACCTAAGTAACTACTGGTTTGGATTCCCCATAAACAAAGTTTGCATGTTCCCAGTTCTCCTGTCTGAAGTGTTCAGCATAATACTTTGTTTCTGCCTCACTCACCAGAAAAGCAAAACGAGAGAAATAACAAACATGAGACTTGTACAAGCAAATCTCCTCACTACGGTACACGCAAAGCAAAGCTCTGGTGAGAGTTGTATCCAGTCCTTCACAGAATATTTCCTTTCACATGGTATGCAGATCTAAAGTAGAATTGACTGGAGAGACAGAGGGGTATCAAGCCACTGAATTCCCTTTAATCAGTTCAGCTGTTGGCTCCCCTCCTCCCCACGTCCCCATCCATTTATAAACTCCCATTCATCACCATAAATCAGCCCAGCCCTTTAAAGAGAACATTTTGGGACTGCCTGAATCCCGGCTTTGTGAAATGCTGCTCCAAGAGCTGTAATGACATCACAGCTGAGCTGTCGCACACTGTCAAGGTTGTAGCAGCCAAACATTCACTGCGTAATATTTTTGTGGTTAACAATATATAAAGAGTTGACCTTGTGTCAGCTCTTGCTGGCCAAGCCGAAGAGCTCATGTCAAGCTCTCAAATGTAATAACAGAAAATCAACCTCCAGTTAGGTCTCAGGGGCATGCTCCTAGCGCAGAACAGTTTGAATTTTCAGAGATGATGCTCTGTAGCCTGCTTGTTTAAGCAGGAAATCCTTGGCTGTGGAGAAGGAGGGCATTTAGACCACTTCCTGCTCTTCTGACTTGCAGATGATACACGATACCTCAAGCTTCTGCCATGTCATCTATTGCCAGGTCTCAGCAGCTTCCCATGAGCAATGCAGCTGTGGGCCCTTGCTCTGTTTTCTGCAGTCGACAGAATAAGTTACAAGAGTCAAATAACAACACAGATCCCAATGTAAATAACACTGCGAGATGGATCAGACCCAAGCTGTCCTACCTCAAGGTCAAGCAGCACGTCAGCAGCAGAACTAGGATGATAATCTAGATTTCGCTAAGGAAAGCTCACAGTCTGTCTACTGACTCAGGAGCCCAGTCCTGCCAGGCACTCAGCACTTAGCTTCTCCTGGGCCCCTGGCAGGATCGAATTGCTAATAGCTGCATTCTTGCAGAGGCTGGAGGAACTCCAAGGGGCCAATGTGTATCACAACAGGAAATCTTTCTTGTAGACCATCCAGACAAGCACAAAAATCGTCATAGGAAAAAGGTCGCAGTCTGAGGCAAGCAAGCATCAGGATTTGGAATCTTGGACTGTGAAAGCTCCTTGAAAGCCATCCTTTCCCAGTGAAAACTACACACAGCCTTGATCGGGCGTGCTCCAGCACAGACTGTCAGGCAGTGTTATAGCAGAGGACAAACTGCATCACACGTTCCCTTCTGAACATACAGCACTCAGGAATACAGCCTGGGGAAAGCAGCTCTACCAGACTAGTGCACTTCCTCTGCTGTCCTCTGGGAGGAAAATTCAGCAACCGAATTCTAGGGGATTCAGAAGGAATGACTGTGGGATCAGGAGCAGGCACTGACCCTCAGCAACCCCAAGTGGGTTCCACTAGCAGCATCATGAAAGCAGAGGGAAAAGGAGATGTGCCATTGCTGGAGGCTTAGTTTACAAGCTTCACTTTCACGCCAGTGCAAGGTCCAAGAGACAGCCCCACTTCAGAAAGACATTCAGTATCACTGCTTCATCCCTCCATAGGTAGGCACAGAGCCTGTGCTTACCTCTGCAGGCTGAGCAGGCACTTTGCACAGCCCTCATCCCAGCAGAGTTTGCCGGGAAGGAGAGCTGCAAGCACCAGAAATGCAGGATCTGCTTACGTTCACTCCCTCCCAGACAGGTGCACAGCGAGCTCCTGCTTCCAGCAGATGCAGAACTACCAGCTCAGCTCTGCAGGCTGTGCTGCTCAGCCTGGCAGGAGCTGATTCAAAGCACGCAGGACCACTTGGTGTCCTTCTAGGCTGGATGAGCAGAGACAGAGCAGTACCCAGTTAACCCGCCACCAAGTGCGCTCAGAGCTCTGAGGGTGGAGAGGTGCTCTCAGCCTCACCGAACTCGGAGGGAAAAAACTTCCTCCTCTGTTGTTCGGGGGCTGGAAGAGGAAACGAGAGTGTTCCACATCGGTCACCCTCCGAGTGGCTGTGACTCTGGGAAAGCTCCCTGTCCTCGGGAAGCCCCACAGGCCAGGGCATCAGCCCCTCTCCTGCCTCCAGAGCCGCCCCCGCCCGCAGCCCGGCCAGCCGCAGCCCGCTCGCAGCCGCATCTCCCCAGCAGCACGGCTCCGGGCGGGGGAGCCCGGCCAGGACGCTGCCGCCGGGGCTTTCCGGGCCGGACAGGGAGAAGGAGGGATGGTTTTCCAGGACGGGGACAGCCCGGCGGCTGCCGGAGCCCGCACTCGCCCCGCGGCGAGGAGAGAGCTGGGCAGGGAGAGGCGGGAGGGCGGCGAGGACGGAGCCGGCGTCTTTACCTCGTCCCGGAGGGTCATCGGCTCTAGTCCTTCCCCCCAGACCGGACTTCGTTTATAAATACCTTGAGCTGATTAGTCCAGCCCGGAGGAAAGGGGTGAAGACACCGAGCAAAGGAAACTTACATCCTCTGCAGCCATAGGTAGGACATCCTCGGAGTCGAGCACCTCGATTTCTTCCGCTTCTGAGCTGGCAGCCACAGCAGGGGAAGAGCTGGCGTGAGGCTCCGGCAGCTTGTCTCCCATGCTTGGAAACGGTCCCCCTCCAGCCCCCGGCCGCCCCTCCCCTTCTCCCCAGATCCTTACAGAAATTAAACCTAGCTGCCGCTTGGCAAACTTTCAAGAGCAGCCGAGCCTGCCTTCATGACTCCCGCAGCCGGGAAGGGAGGAAATCCTCCATCCAGGGAACATCCAATTAGCGCGGGCAGCGCAGGCAGGCGGCATCCCGGCGGCCGGCTCCGGACGGGGCAGGTGACCCCTCCCCGCGCCGACTCGGCCAGCTCGCCTCCTCCCGCCCCCGCAGCCGGCTGCTGTCCCCAGCCCCGGGCACGGCCCCCCAAGGGGGGGACCGGGGGGAGCCGCGCGGTCCCGGGGGCTTTCGGAGGAAGAGCGCAGAGCGCGGCGGAGGACGCGGGCAGAGTGGCAGCGAGGAGAGGAGAGTACAGGTAGGGGGGAGCCACGCCCGGCCCCGGGCAGCCCCTGCAGCAGCAGCAGAGCCGCGCTCCTCTCGTTCAGGGCAGGCCTCAGCCGCTTCCTCCGGCCCTTTTACCCCCACTGACGCCGTTTCCAGCTGCCTGCCACCTGGTTCCACTCGCCCTTGGTCTCGCTGAGCAGGTGCGGGCAGGTGGGGAGATGTGTGGGGCTGTCCGGGCTTTTGCAACTGAACTTCTGCATCCTGGGGAGTCTCACGATTTGGGGTTGGTGTGGGTTTTTTTTTTTTTTTTTAATCCTTTACCATAATTATTTGTTCCTATACATTAAGATGGGAATCTTAATCATCTGGAGCCTGGATTAGGAACTTGAGGAATGCCTTGACTGAAGGCAGAAATCCAGCAGTTTTAGCTTCTTCCAATCAAGTACAGAAATAGCAGGTTGGCAAGGGGGAAGGGCAGGCAGCGCCAGCGCCTCTGCTTTGTGCTGCACTGGCAGCCAGAGCCGAAGGGAGCCCAGAGCCAGGGCAGGGAGGGTCCAGAGCATCAGGCCAAGATTTCGTGGTGCAAGAGCTTTAATATCAGCCCAGACACACCTCAGCCACAAGGATAGAACCAAGCTAGAATTCCCTCTTTTCCCTCCAGGTCTCCGCTCTTAGCTGCGAGCCACAGCACCTAACCAACACAGCGGTGAAGAGCACAACATTGTTCAAGGTAAAGACCCAGACAGGCTGCTAGGCAGTCATCTAGGGCCTGTCCAGCCTGCTCTTCCAAACGTAAGAACAGGCCACCAAATCCAGCACTTCGGAGAAGCGCTAACCTGCTTTACTCATAGAATACCATCCCTGCCAAAATATTCCAGGCCATGAATAGCTATTATAAAAACAATCTCTTTTTGATTAAAAACCTAAACCTCATCAAATCTTCAAAACAGATGGATAGGAAAAAATATACTATGCCAGCAGAAAGAAACAGCAATCATTTAAAGATGTGTTTAGGGAGGAAGGAGAGTTTTAGAAGTAAAGAGAATAAATGAGATGTAATTCAGGGGTAACAGGTTCCATGCAGCTGGGGACTGCCATGTCAAGAACTCTATCACCTCTGATTCCAGATGCAAGTGGGAAAATGCTAACCATGAGGTCTAACATAAATAAAATAAACAAGGAAAGCTGCAAAAACCTTACCTTAACATCAAGTCCCCATTAAACTGGAAAACTACTGCAAAAATGTAAGTTCATTTTTCTCCTCTAAGGAATGTTTTCACTACTGGCAATGAAGATTTTTTTTTTTTTCCCAGGGAAACATCTCTGAACATTGCACATATGAGCTAGTGCTGTGCTATAATTGTCACAGAAAGGAAATTAACAGTATTCTAATGAGGAGTTTTGTTACAGACAAATTATCATCTTCCAAGTCTGTGAGAGCCTCTTAATTTAGACTGTCATTTCTCCCCACTGCATACCCTGGTGATTCTACCTTGGAAAACAATAATTGCTGGAGACACTAGGGAGCTGTGGGCCACCACAGAGCAGATGCAGACAGAAGGGTTACAGGAGGAACTTACAGAGAAAAAGCTTGAGATAATAAACCCCAATACATTTTCATGTTCAGTTATGTAGGCAATCTTTGATATGCCTAATACTGAAAACAAAATGTAGATGCAGGTCCTTCCTGCATGGGAAGTGGCTAAAAAGGTCAGCTCATGAATATGCAATTCAAAAGCCCTCAAAGGGACCCAGCCAACATCTGTTAGCCAAGCCTCCTGGAACAAATCGAAACAGTTTGTTCATGGGTCCTTTTTCTACCCAAAGGAACCCCAAAGGACTTTTACAAAACTGCACAGCTCTCACAGTTGAAACCAAATGGAGAAATCTATGCATCTTGATTACTGCATTGGAGCTCAGACAGAGACCCAGATCTGGAAAGCTGCTTCTGAAGCAAAATGCACTATTTGGGATCAGAGGCCAAAGTCGTTGCACCCTAGCAAGAAGTCAGATAGCACATACAAAGTTACAACTGGACCAAGGCAGTCAGATTAACCCTTTTAGACTTATGAAAATGGCAAAAGATCTTCAAGGACCACAGACTGTCTGAGCTGGGGGTTACTGTGCCCAAAAGGTGACAGTGCCAAAGGGCTCTTTCAGTATCAATGATGAAAATATGAGCCTCACCTTTTAGGATTAACACAAACCAGACTATCATGGTCTGCCTTTTAGCACCTCCCTGTTTCATGAATACTTTGCCTTCTGAAGAGGAAGAAATAATGCAGAAAAATAAGGTCCAATCTCACTTCTGACTCCCAGCTTCTGCTGATTATCCACCTGAGCCTCCCCACTCTCCATGTTGTACTTACAGCTTTTTCATCTCCAGACTCTAATCTATCTATAGGCTGCTCTACTCTGCCCCAGTAGCTGTTACTGGTTGCAGCTGGTTCCAAGAGTCTTTTTCCATCACAGCTGGGGAAATAATTAAATCCACTATGAACCCATTTTGTACGGTTTTAAGAGGAAGCTCTTCTATCAGATCAGCCCCACAGTGTTTAAGATGTCTTTGCACCTTTTTAACTGTTACCTGATGGGATCACAGCACACATAGGTGGGTTGATTCCAAATTAAAAGGTTTGAAATGAGACCAATTAGTAACTCAAGGTTAATTTCCAACATAAAATCAAGTCATGTTTACAGTTAATCCTGAATTGACAAGCTTTCAGACAGGAGGTCAAAGCTGAGGGGTGAAGGATGTGTCTCCAAGGATGATTAAACAAGATTTTTGTTCTCCCAGTGACTTTGCACCAAGGCCAGGCAATTAACATGTTAGATTGAACAGGAAGAGGAGATGGAGTCTGTTTTAGGGGAAACCAAAAAAAGGAAAAAATGTTAGAAAATAATGACAGGATCAGAGAAAAGAAAACCATTAAAGAAAGAACACTTAAAAGAGTGTGAGCGAAAACAGAAGTGAATGAACTGCTGCTCTTTCTCCCCACCAACCAGCACCCGACAGCAAAACTTTGAAGACTTCTTTCTGTACTCATAGAGTAGAATACTTTCCTCTCACATCAGTGACTGTGAGTATAATCCTCATGGGATCCAGGAGGTCTTAATAAGTGAACATCATAATTCTTAACTAGGTGGCATAATTGCACAGGTTTTCACAGAGAACGTGAGCCACTTAATGTCTGCTACAACAGCACAGACGTGTGAGCTTCAGGAAATGGCTGCAAGAGGAGGCGTAAGGGGAATTAAGGGGAATTCACTGCCTGCGAGCAGAAATGCATTAGTGTTACTGAACGCACAGGAGGCTTCAGGATCTGAAAATCAAATAATTTGGTTGGGAGCTGCTGGGTATATTGTGCTACTCGCAGTGTGTTTTACATCAAAGTACATCATGCACACTACGTGCATCCAGTACGGCTGGAACAGAGGGTGTCAGCAAGGCAGGGTGCAGCACTGCACAGACTGAGCTGTGCCCAGTGTGTGCCGCCTCCTCTTGTGCTAACGGGTCAGAAGGCCCTGAGATCCTCACAACGTTCCCTGCTTCTGCATGTAGCTCTTAATTTTAATCTTCAAGCAACTCTGCCCACTGCTAGTGCTAAGAGAGCCATCAAGGTCCTCTGTAAAACCTCAGTTTTCCCATTGAGTTGTTTTTGTGCTTCACAACTGTCTGCTAGGCCCCAGGGCCGGGTCAGGGCAGTTCCCAGTGTTTGTGTGGCTCTACCCTGAGATAAGTCTCTGCAATCAGCTGAATGCACCAAAACTGGGAGAGTCGCTTATAAACAATGGAATTTTTAAAATTACCTCAGGATAGCACGTTAAAGTCTCGGAGCTTCGACAATGAGAGTCTCAGCCTCTCTCAAAACGAAAGTTGGATTTGGGGAGTCATGGCATGAGGTGAAACGGTGCAACACTCAGTGCAGACAAGCACAGGTCCATGCAGCCTCAGGGGCACAAACCATCTCCGTGCTGCTCGGGGGTCACATCTGTTCCTCAGGGACCACCTCGCCACCCGCAGCAGCTTTCTCCCGCTGCTCCCTGAGGCTCGCTGAGCTGACGGAGCCGCTCCGCTGCAGAACGGCTGACAGCAGCGCGGCCGCTCCGCAGCGCCCGCCTCAGCCCTCGCTCTGTCAGCGCGGCGGCGGCTGCGCGAGCTCCGGGACCACGGCGCCCCCTGGCGGCCGCGCACAGCGCCGGGAGGGGCCGCGGCCCTGAGGTAGCGCAGAGCGGCGCGAGGGGAAGCGCCTCCCGCACCGCCAGAGAAATCGCGCAGCACGCGGGGCAGGGTGGTACACGCTTCATTTTTGAATGGAAGCGGGATGAATGGAGGCGGGAGGGGAAAAGATCGAGACAAACACCGTACACAGTTATTTTATTGAAATACTTGAAAAGGCCAGCAATGGAAAAATAAGTTTGTCATGAGGGCGGAATTAACATTTGACTTAAATCGATTGTTAGAAAAGCTGTGTCTACAGGTAACTCGAGCCTGTTACAGGATGCACTGTGAACCATGCAACTAGTATACTACAGCAGAATAGGCACTGTGTACTATTTCAGTTCTATCTTACACACAGCTTCCGGCAGGTATGACTGACAAACGTGAGAAAGGAAACAGCAGCACTTCTGGAGTTATCAACATTTATAATATACAAATGTTCTCATCTGATCCGTAAGGGGTATAAAACACAACAGAGTGGAAAACGAGTAACAATGACACACAGCCTGTGAAGTTGGTTTGGCAGTTTTTGAAGTTTCCTTGTTTCCTTTTAAAAGAAGTATCAGGCTGTGAGGCATGTCCCTGGTCATGGAAGGTACAAAATGAGGCCAGGACAGCAACTTTTTGTTGAAACACATGTTACAGCGGGGAAACCTGCTTGTCAGTTAGAAAGAACAGGTGAGAAAGAAAACCACAAACTCTGCCCGGTCCAGGTTGTAGTCCAAAACGATGAAGTCACTCAAAATGAAATAAATACGTGATCCTTCAGGAAGTATGATCCTTGGGTTGAACCTACTCTATCGAAAATGAATTTCAACTATACACTAGAATGTCACCATGGTGAAAGACCTAAGAGCAGTATTTTGAATAACTTCTTGGGAAGCGATGTTGTACTGCTTTAATATGTACAGGTTATTTACAACAAATTCCCTTTAGGCCTCACACCTTAAGCCATTTTAGCTGGCTGCAAAGATGCAATTCTTTTTTTTCCCCACACATTATGCAATACTGTAGTTAGAGCTATAATTTAAAATAATCTTATGCATGAATTACAAATATTAATAAAGTAACTCTGCATATATAAATATTTCTAGCAGAATTTAAAGCATTCAGAATGTACATAAAAGTTTATTTTCATTTGGTAGGGCCAGATGTGCTTCTTCTCAGATCATCGCTGCTTTAGTAATGCTTTGTACATAGCAAAACCCAAAACTGCAAAGACAGTAGCACCAAAACTTGCTCGGAGCCAAAACGTAGAGCTCTTGAGGTCCGCTTGTGTCACGTGCCTGAAATGTAACACACACACAAAACCAAATTATTTGCAAGACAAGAGTATCAGACAACTTGTGCTAAGCTGTTCTGCTTTTGGAAATTCATCACTACACTTGTCACAGGCGAGGAGCTTACAATTCAGCCTTATGAGTACTTAGTCATTTAATTTTTCTTAAAAGCTCAGGACTTGATCTGCAGCCACGATCACACGAGTAGATCTCACTAAAGTCAGGGCTCACACAGCTGAAGAAGAATGCAGAAGCAGGTCATTAATCATCAGTCAATATGGGGAGGGCAGTGTGTATTCTCTCAGCAAGCATTCAAAAATAAAAACAAAAATAGCCAGCAAATAATAATCCGCAGTGAGAACAAGTCCATCACAGCAAAACAGAACTTTTCAAAAACTGAGTTTGCACATTTCTGTTTTTCTTTGGAAAACTTTCCAGTCTTATTGAATATCTACTTATGTTTCTCTTCCTCTAAAACAAGTTTACTGACAAGTAGCAAGCAATATTTTTCCAAAAGCCAAAATTAAAAGAATGTAAGTTTGTAAGTCCCTTTCTTCCCACACAGTCACAAGAACAGCAATAAAAACAGTCATCCAATACCGAGCTGAAAGCTAAGAGAATGTGCTAGTGACACAGGCTGTGACAATGGCATCAACAGAAAAAGACGAGATACACCAACAGTATGAAGTGACCAGATGACATAAAAAGCCACACTTTGCATGACAGTATACAGCCAATGACCCAAGTCTCCCAATTAGTGCAAGAAGTTTGTGAGCATGCTCAGTTAAACACTGCTAGCCACCCTCAAAGTAGTCTCAAGTATGACAGCTTACCATAAAGCAGGAACTACCATTTAAAACAAGTCATCATAAATGACATAATTCAAAGCACAAGAAGCTCCTAAATAGTAAAGAGGCTTTTTTTGTTTGTTTTTAAGATGGAATTTACAACAGAACTTCACTAGCCTACGTATTTTAGCCTGTTTTTATCATCACAGGTTACTCAGTGAAAACTGTAGGAGTACTAAATTCAAGGAGCACACAGAGATCCTAAGCATACACGGTGCACGAGGAAGTTCATATAGTGTGAACTGCAGAGCTATCATTTACAAGATGTTTAGTAAAGCAGGAATTGTACTTGCTATCAAAACACACAAAATCAGGTTTGGATATTATTTAGTAGACATTTGCAGGAGCAATATAAGCCATACAGATAAAATCAGTGTACTGTAATACCACATGCTGAAGAACAGGCACAAATTTTCTGGTGCGTTAACAGTGAAACACAGCTGCTGGCTAGAAGTTCCTAATCTTATTTAAGAATATCTTGCTGGGTTATGGAACAGATCAAAGTCATGAATTCCTACAAGCATTAGTTCTACAGCTACTTTCGACAAACTTTCTGCAAACTAGACGTCAAGTGGTTTGTTGAGGGGAAGAAAGGGAAAGGCAATGGCAAGGTCACCTTAGTTTGGCTGCTGTTACCTGTCTTCAAGTAACCGTGGACCAAGAGATGACTCCATGAAGATGGAATCTTCTAATAAGTTGACGGCGTGCACCTGCTGCATAATACTGCTCTCCTCGTCTGCTAACAGCATGGCACCCAACTCATCTATGTAGGGTCTTAACCTTTTTACACACATGCACAGTTTGCAGTTCACAGCATGGCTCAAAAATAGCAAGTATCTCAAATATGCGCAAATGACAAAGCCCAAAGAATTTATCATTTTTACCCATCTAACTTCTGATTCTTGTGCAGTTGTTAAAAACTTAGTGCATGGGGAAAAACAGAAGTAAAAGGAGTTTTTATTTTTGAGAAGCAAAGCCAAATGTAGGATTTTATGCATCAAAACGTCGTTGCTTTAAGGACAAGGAAAACTGCTGAAGAAACCAAATCTCTTCCTACTCCATCCCCAAAGCACAAATTCTTATGTGCTTACAGGATACTCCTGCACCACATGCATGAGCCAGAGTACCTGTGCTAAGCACACTGGAATGACTCTCAATACATCAGCCTTAAGATTGCTGTGGTCTCATTACTGCTGATAATTCAAATCAAGACTGTATTTTGTCACTACTAAAAGCTTTAGCATTTGTGGTTTTTTTTTTTTTTTCTGCAAAAGACTATGAAACCCTTGTCTTACAATCAGTAACTTACAAAACTTTTTAGGTAAATTAAATCACTTGTATGTTACATGATGTTAATAGGTTACATGACAAGCTCTGTTGAGTGAATATTTCTGTAACAATACTCAAGATCAATTTGGTTAATTCAAACATCCAACTATTTGTATAAATGCATCCCTTTAAAAGTGCAAATCACTGTTTAAATTGCAAATGAATGTTTCTGCATTGCCCTGTAAAGCACTATTTCTCACACGTAGGTTTTCTGATTCCTATCTGCAATTTGTTTTGTTTTCACTTTTGCTTGTGTCCATATTTAATGGTATGCAAGAAACCTGCTGAGCATGCTTCATCCTTTAAAAAACAATATATTACCCATCATGATAAAATACTCTCCCTTTAGTCATGAAAAGAGGAAATTGACCCTGAGCCCTTCTCTAAGCCTAAAGTTACAGATTCTTTCATTTAAAGAAAGAAACTAAATTAAGGCAGGGACTTGCTTAATAACATCGAAGAAAGCTACTGACTCCAGTAAGCAACAGCTAAGGACCTCAGAACATCTTAGCCCAAATATCCAAGGTCCACAAATACCCATTGAAATTCAGCACTTTACTGAAAAAAATCCAGTCTTTCTTTCTTATGTGTTCCTTACACTGTTCCAAATTCCATTTTTTGCAACATCAATCCCTAATACTAATCAGCTGCCATTAAGAAAAAGAAATATGAAATAATTTTAAAATAAAGAGCAATGTTCATTTCTGGTTCAGATTCTTTGGCTTGAAAGTATCTTTAACACACAAACTTTGCTCAGTACTTCAAGAAAATCCTACCTCTTCAATAAATAATATTCAAATTTTATTTCAGTGTAGTTGTGTTTATGAAACTAAGTTTCACCAGTGGTAGAAATTATTACTGCCTTGCTAGTAAGAGAGCACCTGATACTTTCACTAACTCAAAACTAAAAAAACTACTCTCCCCAAGGGAAAAAAAATATGAACGTGTGCTCATACATACACACATTAGTAATCATGACTCCATATGTTGTATTTGAAATCCTTGATCATTAGTGACAACAATTAGCTTTCAAATTTCTAAACCAGACTGGTGTGTGTATTTAGTCAAATAGTTATTAATACATATATAATAAGGAGTCTAAATGTGGAATCTATGCCTTTGTCATAAAATTCAGATTTTAATGCACATTTTGGAAAAAAGATTTTCACTCAGCCTGCCCTTAACAGGGGGTTAATTAACTTGTCCCTTGTTGAATAGCATCTCTGAGACCTGTACAGTCATTCTTTTAAGAGGCTTTAACAACTCACAAGAAGTTTGCAACATGCACTTACCAAGAAGTTAACTGAGCATGCCTATCATGGTTACAAACAGAAAACCAAGGAGTTATGGGCCAATACTGACACTTTTCCCCATGTCAGCAGCAGAAGAATCCCAAGTCTGGGGAGGCTTAATCTTAGCTATTAAAACTCAAAAACTACAGAGGCATTTTAAAGCACAGTGGTGAGGCCAACATACCAGTCACATGGCTACTCACACCAAAATTATAAGCAAGTTAATGCAGTCAGCAAGCAGCAGCAGTCTGCTCTGGCAGATGAGAGGTTCTAAGATTAAAATATAAGCAACGAAATTCCAAAAACATCGCGTAACATGTACAAGCTGCTGCAGCTTCCCTTCAGGCAAGTATTTTCCTAGGATGCAAACCAACGCCAGCAGTTAGTTTCCCCATGCATTAGTTATGTAAAATGTGAGAGGTGCCAAGTGCATCTTATTACCTACAAAACCTAAAAAGAATGTAAAATGCCAATTCAACACACTGTATTTGGAAAGAAGTCAGAGGACATAACTTCACAAAATTCTACTCAGTCTGGGGCACTAAGCAGTTTAGAGAATGAGGAACATAGGTGAGAAAAAATGTTATACTCTCCTAATTTTAGGGACACCCAAGTCTAGGGATAGATCTCTGCAACCAGGTTGAAGAGTGATCCGTTACCATTGTTTTGAACAAATGATCTGTTTATAGCATACATGTTATAAAATAAAACCTGGATTACGTTCTTAGAACTCTCCCATTATTAGAGGAAAATGAAGCTATTGCCTCAATTCCACAAAGGAAGGCTTTTATAGAAAAAACTTGTAATTCCTGAAACAATGTTTTATATCCAAGTAGAACTTCACCTACATTTTACACTATTTAAAATAGAAGAAAATGAAATGGTCTGAGAAGTCTCCCTCACTGAATAACACAATTCTCATGCATAACAATTATTTTTAAATGAACTCAGCAGAAAAGTGTCACTACTATACAAGCAAAACCCAGTGAGTGAATGATTTCAAACCAAGAAAGAAAAAACACACTTAAAATCCATGCTCTGGAGTTAGGGATGGAATAAAAAAGCCAAAAATCCAAGCTGATAATTAAAGAAAGGGTCAGAATGACACACACAGAAGCCTTGCTTTTAAAAAGAGGTAAAACAATGTAGTAAGAAGAGATTAAGTGCCAGCCAGACAAATACAAATGAACACCTAAAGGAAAGAACAAATTAAAAGTATAAAAATACTACAGCAGCAGCAAGTCTCATGCACGCATGTACAGTGCTTTGAATGCAGTGCTTTCTTCCTCAAAGAACCAATGAAGGGTGATCCTGGGCAGTTCAAACCAACAATCCTGTTCCAGCACAGCAAGCATCTCCAAACTGGAATTCCACATTTGTTGAACTTGCCTATAAAGCCTCAGGTGAATCTCCAAAGTTTATCCACAGAAGAGAAACTAAAGGTGGGCACTAACAGGTTTTTCAGTTCTGTATGTTCTTCCTTTAATGACTGAGTGGGGAATATTCTTATGTACAATTGTATTGTTGCCTTGCTAACAGTGTTTAAGCACTACTTAGCAACAAACAATACAGGAAGGAATCTAGTTGGAAAGATTTCTGTTGACCTACTTCCACCATCTAGAGCTTCAGAACAGGAGGAGGTCAGGAGAATAAGAACTCTTGAGAAACCTTTACTCACTGGTTACCTAACTTTTGCTGAACTTTCTGACCTAATGGTAAGCACCTGTAAAAGCAAAATAAGAGAAGTCATATAAACTAGCTACATCAGAAAATCCTCCTTGATCCAAATGCTTTCTCTAATGAAAAATCATTAGAATGCTCCTAAAAATGCCTCTAAGAGACTAAGATTTCTGAACAAGGAAACTACCTCTGCCTTCCTAAGTTCATGGTCAGAGGTCATTCTCAGCTCTAACATTCTTCCCTATACATACAATTATACAGTGGTCCACGTACTGAATGGTGAATAACCTGCAGCAATGTGCTCTGTAAGGGAGAACTCGATGATGTAACTAGGAAGCAAGCTGAGAAGAAATTAGCCTGCTGGAAATCTTCAGTGACTAACAGAATGACTGCAGACAAAGATTCAAGGGAAATAATCTTTCCTTTCTGTAGGGCCAACGCAGAATCCTGTGTGGAGTTCTCTTCACCTCGAATTACAGATTTTTAGGCAGTAGCAGATTCATACATTTGTTCCACGCTATCTAGTGACAAAGTGAGGAAAGGCAGCATCCCAAGACTTCTCAAACATCCCAAGACTTCTCAAAAATTCCAGTGCCTCCAGGCCTTGACAGTATCTCAGAGGAACAAAGTACAACGTCTAATACAGGACTCAAAAAACAAAACAAAACAAAAAAAGCCACAGGCCCACACAAGAGAGAAACATGCCACAATAGTTAATGTAGCAATCCATAACCATTCAGAAAAATGAGGATGAGTTATATAGGTTGCTTCAGCCTCCATCATGAGGACTTGGGTTTTTCTAGTAGGAACTGCTGAATGAAGTTCTAGAGTGACAAAACGCAAAGGAACTTATTTTGCAAGGGATTTTTGTCTAAGGGAGGACAGCTGGAGAGATGTAGTATGAAGAGCTTCACTCATACTCATTGTATTTTCCTGAGCTAGTGAAATACATTCCTAAATTCTTACTCTGTGGTTACAACTTGTGTCTTGGATTAATGTGGCATTTCACAAAGGTACTGAGCAAGGTAAATGGGTACATCACTGGGCCTCCTATGTATGTGCAACTTGCATTTAAAGGGAACATTCACTTTATTTGGAGCATCTGTATCTGAAACCCGTAATAAGTAGTAATGTTCTGGGCAAATCTGATCCATGCATATGTCAAGATATTCTAACCAAGGCCTTCAAATAAACACGTTCATCATGGTCTATGACTCCAGTGGACAGAACTGTAACCACAAAAATTGTTTGGTTTGAACTCCCATTTGCTGGGTCAAGGTGACAAGCGCCGAGCTGTTAGTAAGTCATGTGTCAAAAGCAAGGTGTTCTATAAAAACAGCCTGCAGTGCACACAGGACAAAGTATAGCATTGTTTTCAATGCAGAAAACCAGTTCTCTTTACCCATTGCTTTTTCCAAAATATCTGCAAATGCAAATGGTTAACCATTTTGCCATTTCTTACATACTGCATTTTATTCAGAGGGATTGGATGTTAAAAGCTCCAGATTTTTACACAACTTACCCACTCTGTGTAAACCAGGCATAACAAGCACACAGGAGTTCTATCAGCTCCCAAATACCAAACTAGCAATTGTAAACATGTCGTACGTTATACAGTGTTGCCATAGTCAAGCTGTGCCTTTCCTACATGACTATTTGAATTAAAGTAACTTTATAATTGACAGCTAAGAGGCACCAACTCTAATCAATACTAAAGAAACCTATAAAGTCTCAAGTGAGACACATTATGCAGACTTACATACATTACTCGGTGTCCACTATTAGTTCCCTAAAAAACAGTTCTAATTCCTCCACTGTATTTTTACAATCACCAAGTACCTGAATTGACCAACAAGTTGGTAACGTTTCAAAGAAATCATTGGATCAAGCTCAAAAGAATCAAAAGCACCTTTAAAGTTAAATAGATCAAAGTTTGACAATTTTGACAGTTTTTTTAATAAGTATCTGCCTATTTAGTGGATATGGAGTGAAAAATCTGCAGTATAGAAGGTTACCAACTGCTTTTCCAAAAAAACACCTTTACTTTCAAAGCACACCTGGTACCTAGTAAATAAAGTTAAGGACCTGTTAAGAACTGCAGTGAAGAGTTTGTTCTTTACAGATTGCAGCAAGTCTGAGTTGAGGAAGTTCTGACAGATGCAAAATGTACACCTGTTGCAGGCGCACATACAGCGTAACCGGGCATGGCTGCGAAAACACACAGAAGGACAGGAGTTGAAATCTTGCTCATATAATCAGCTGCACATTAGGACTGTGCCACAACCAAGAGAAATTTAGGAATAAAAGGTACATTTGAATGAGTAAGGAGAGGAGGAAAAAAATACACTGGGGAAGCAAGGGTAACACTACAGCTGTGCAGAATTTTAGGGTTAGATGTTCTGTATCTTGTACATTTTAGCATTACCACCATACACAGATCTTAATAGCAAAGCACGAACATGAATGAAAACATTTGCTAAATTTATTTACGTTTGTAAGGAAAACATCTAAAGGCTTCTGAGTACCTCTGCACAGCAATAGATAACACCCCTTTTTCAAAGGAAAGTAAGCCACGTTTTCTACAGCTTTCAATGCACACTTTACAAAGTGACAGTTGCCTCTACTTTTCCCACCCTAACAAACATGCTTGAGAACTAAGGGAGAAGCAGGAATATCGATATGACAAGACATTTGGTCAGTGCTACACTTTTTGTGGTTTCCAGTACTTCAGCATAACAAAATAAGAGAACAAAAACTAAACAAAAACTTTACAAATCAACTCAATAAATTTGGTTTCAAACGTATATTTAAAAAAAAAAAAAAAAACACTAGATTTTGGGTTAAAGTGACATTATTTCTATTTATTTTAAAGCAAATGTCAGCTGTCATACTAGACTCTGTCTGCTGTAATATTTATCTAGCTCATCATCATATTAAAAGCTCCACCCACCAAAAAAAAAGATGCAAACTGAGCTTAGCAACAGTGAGATTCTATTTGAATCCCAAAAGATGTTTATACAGAAGTTTTATTTAAGGAAAAAAAAAAAAATCTATCAGATTAACGAAGTGAAACGAACAATAAGCACCCTCAAAATAAAAAAGCTTCAAGCAGTGCATTGGGGGAAACAGCTGATCTCTGAAGAGTGTCATTACTTGTACATCAACTGTGAAGTTGAACTATTTGAAAGAATTACAGTACAACTTACTTACAATTATCCCAAAAATATCAAAATATGAACAGTGAGATATCAAGTAATGCATCCACAGTGAAGACATACCAGAACTCTACATATTAATTGAACAGATATATGCAAAAAGTAACACAAGCTGGATGACTTAGTGTAGTCTTTAAAAACAGGTCACCACAATAGCTGACACTTTCATATGTCGCATTTATACCAACTTTCCCAATTTGAAATAATTTGAAGATTACACAAGTTGCTTATGTCTCTCTGTTGCTAAATCTCAGTGAGGCAGTTCCATCCTCATGGCTACCAACGACATGCGGTGCTACTGTGCGTGATTCATGCCATTTGAAATACACAATGGTGCAAGTACTTACGGATACATTGCCATAGTCGTCAGTTTTACAAAGATGTCCTTACTCGGCACATCAACAGTATTACAAGTAAAGGCTTGAGGTGGAGGCATTTTGTGTTTTTTGCAGAATTCAGCAGGAGAAATACTATATTCCTGTCTAACTTCATGCAAGTCAGACTTTGCAGCTACCACTAAGCATGGTATTCTGCTATCCATGAAGTGTTGCTACCAATATAAAGAGAAAGTGAAAGAGATATATTACATATTCAACCTGGAACAGCCTAAATGTTACTAGTTGCAGCACATCAAGATACATTCATTGCACTGAAGTCAGGAACTTCTTGAAGCACAGTACTTTATATCAATATTTTATATATATATTTTATATCGCTTCTCAGCCTTTTGGCTAAGATCAAGTGTAGTGTAGTATTTTATATGGGCTTTAGTTTTGGATGAACAACAAAATGGCATTTTTAATGCATCAGCCATGTACAACCATAAGTAAAATGTCTTTTAAGCACTGGAACTTGGTGTATGGGGCCTATAACTGATTATTAATACTTTGTCAGTGAACATACACACATATATACATACACATTTTCATATAAATGAAAGAATACACAAACCTTAAAAATCCTGACAGAGTATTCAAAGGACTTAGGGTTACTGACATCATATACCAGGCAGACAACATCGCATATGGTCTCAGCATCAGTTAAAAATTCTGAGTCACTGACATCATGTAGCTAGAAAAAGAGACAGTAGGAAAGGGAGAAAAGCTTTGTCATTAAGCAGTTAATGGAATTTTGTAACTTTCTTTTTCCTCATTATTTTTACAGCTCATTGTTATGTATCCTTAGAGCTAATGGACTGACAATAGGCAGAATTGATGAAAAAGAAATAGGAGATATCTACCAATACAGCCAACACATGTGAGCTGTTAACATCACATATGCAGGCAATCACAACTTCAGCATAAAAAGTTACACTTCTAATGAAAAGCATTAGATTCCCACATAAACTGGCATTCATTCTACAAAGGAAAATCACAGAGCAGAGGACTAGGATCTTGGAAAACAAGGAAAGATATCATATTACCATAAAGGAAAACTACAGTAGAGCAAGCCTCTAAAGAAAGCATTTCAGCCACTGAAGATTAACTATAACCATCCTAATCACCCCACCTGACAGATTCTTATTTTCTAAATAGGTTTAATGGTGTTTTGGTACTTAGGAAGGTGAGACAATTAAAACAGAAATTCCTTGTATTTGTTTGCAGAAGGCTTTCAAAAGTTCAATGAATTTCAAGCTTAACTAGTCTCATGTAACGAGGCAACCTTACCAGCAAGTATTTTTCCTGTCCATATACATAGACTGTATTTATGGCGTAGTAAGATTTGTGTTCTGCACGTATTTGCCTCTGTCTCTAGAAATGCAAATTTCATGTTAGATCACAGCAACTTTCACCTTTTAAGTAGATCTGAACAGCTGATTTACTCCATTTATTAATGAATTAATATTACAGTAATATGTGGTTTATTTTTGCAAGTACATGCATAGCTGTAATCCAAGATATACAAGTGATTATGCATACAATATCAATTTGTCTATTTACTACACTTATAAATAAATAGAAATCTATAATCTCCAAATTCAGTAAAAATCAGTGCAACTCTACTGTAAACTGCATTTTACTGTCTAAAAATAAATTCAAAAGCATTTTTGTGTGAATATAAGCAAAAGGTTTCTTACTATTAAATTTCTTCCAAGAAGAGCCTGAAGAACTCCACTTTTCCCACAGCCTTTCATTCCAACAACATTGCATCGGAAAACATTCCTCTGAGTTTGTTTTTTCTGGAGATCTATCTTTTTATCTCTTGTTACTTTTGAAAAAACACAAATATTTTTCACAGGATGCATATGTGTGAATGTATGTGAAAACATATGAACTAATTGTCCACTTACGTTATAATGCACACAAAACATTCCCTCTCAAGGATATTAAGTCAAAAGTTTTACTTGAGCAGAAATTAAAAGAGAATGGAAGTGAAAGAAGATATTTATTTAAGCTATTGGTTCTTGACCAGGTTTCTAAGTTTATGTTATGAAATTGTATCAAATCGATTTCTTTTTAATTACCTGTAATTGCTGATGCTTGAGATTCTTGTTCTGCAAGTATGGAGTAGCCTAAATAGCCCAGGTATTCCAGGCAACGCTGTACATCTAAGTATGTGGTCAGTCTAGCAGAGGAGACAAAAAGGAGCTTCTAAGTAGTCAGCATCCATGAAACCAATTCTATCAAGTAATGCGACAATTTATTCCTCCTATCTGTAGTCTGACACAATAGCAATACTCCTGGTCCTACTGAAGGACACAAGCACTTTGGAGGTAAGCAGAGGCAACTTTAAAGAGGGGAACAATGAAACATGGTTACACCAAGAGAAATAAATATTTTGACAAGTTTCAGGAACATATCCAAATTCTGAAGAGACATTTCTTCACAGTTATATCTGAATGCTGGTCAAATTCTGAACACGTCACGACAACTGTCTGAACCTTAGGTCACTGGATGGTTATAAAAACTTCACTGCTTGGGTCAGTTTCCAACTACTAAACTTTCACTCTTTCTACCACATTTTCAAGAGGAATCTACAAACTTATCATACTGAAAGTTCTCAGCTATCAAAATGCACTCACGTCCACTGAGAGAGAAACCCTTGGTAGGTAATCCATCCCCTTTCATTTGTACAAACAGTGTTGTTAACATCAGGCCCCCATGGCATATAAGGGAAGACTTTGAATAAATCTTTCAGTTCATCAGGAGACAAAGCACAGTCTCTATCCTGAAAACAAGCATATGATATCAGACATAAATAGTACTTAACTCACATCTATTCTGAAGTGATACTTTTTTGCTGTACACTTGCAATGTTCAAGAAACTGGCTACTAAAAAAAAACATAGAGCTTTCTTTCTCTCAACATCTGTTATTTTCTTGGTTTTAAGTAAGACTAAATATATAAGACAGTTAAAACAAAACAAAACACAACTTTGGTGGTACAACTGTAATTCTCAAGCCCTTGGAGACAGACATATCAACAACAGATGAGTTTTTACCACATGGCTTAAGCTACAGCCAGTTTCTGAATGAAATGACCAGAACACGCTTTCCGACAGCAAAACTGCTAGCAAACGAAGACTCTGGAATATAAGAACACACACACTCAAATGACAAGCTTACCAAATCATGCTTATCAAAAATGCTTTGAAGAAACAAGTATGCGTGATGATTTAATTCTGTTGTGCAGTCTGGAGGAATTTTTAGCCTATTTATCAAAAACAAATACAAGTGTTAAGTAAGTTTACAGAATACAGAATGCTGTAATTCAAAATAACAAGTTTTAGAATCGCAACATTTGGTATTTGACCTTTGCATATAGTTTTCATAATCTCTCTTTAAAGAGATCAAAGTATAAATTTTTTATTAGGATTATTAAAATTATGACTGTCTTTATATTACATTATATTTAATCATCAGCGTTGAATGGGGACTGGGGGGATTGCTTTTTTCTTTTTTAAAGTAAAAGCATGTGGTTACACTTTCAAGAAGATGCCACAGAGAATTTGTTGATCTCTTAACTTTTTAATTTGGAGGTTTTCAAAGGCTCTTCAATGCCAGAAAAATACTGACAAACCCCTTCTGATTTGATGCCAAACACAATAAAGCAACTGCTCAGATACATGTTGGAGTCTTGTATTTAAAGTCTTTTTGCCATGTCTTTCTTAAGAAACAGAGATAGGGGTACATGATTTGGCACTATGAGAAGGAGTTCTAACTTTCATATGAAGATTTTGGCTGATAGGTCATAAATTAAAGGTGATAATTAATGTAAAAATCAACTTCAAATACACTACAATAAGCCTTTCCTCCTAACACAAAGCAGCATAAATTAAATGTGTGTAAACTAAAGAAAGCTCAAATAAGTGATACATACGGAGGAAACAAGTACTCTGGTGTAAGCTCTAAGTCGTCATCGTATCCAAAGCGACGTAGAACAGTCCAAGTTGTTTCATGCCTTCCTCGCTGAATGAAAAGTGTGTGTAGAAAAAGAAAACCTAAAATCAAATGATAAAATCTTAAGGCCCTGAATAACTTCATCTGCTCTAAGTATTTGAATAGAAATCAGTATCAGGCTGAAAACACGGAATATACATTTGATTTTAAACCAAATGTGTAATGTTACTTAATAATCTACAGATGGAGGGCTCAGAAATCATGTTATTTGTAAAAGTATCCTCCAAACAACTGATCCTTTCAAACAACCCACTTGGTTTTCTGTTGCTGTTTGCTTCTTTCAGTACCAGCATTTTATTTTGCTACAGCTAAGTTGTTCTAAAGAGGACAACATTTTCAACAACTCAGAATAGTAAAACAGCTAGCAAGAAGCCTGGAGAGTAGTCTCATGGAAGAGTGCCTTTAATTTTCCCATAACAAAAATAACTGAGTAGGATTTTGGCTTAGCACTTGCCAGGGCTTAATCAACACTGAGGTTTCACTGCTTAGTAAGGCTATGCCTTAGGATTCCCACTCTTTACAATTTCTCACCATTTCTATCGCATATGTAAGCCCCTTAAGCAAAGGAGAATCACTGATGCTCATAAAACGTTTTTTCTCCTTTCACTTTTGCCATATGCTCTGAGCAAATCTGTAGTGTTAAAAGACTGACAGAAACCACACCTTGCTGACAAGTGTTGCAACCAGTAAGCCTAGAGAGAAGTTACAAAATTATCTAGGAGAATTTCTCTTTTGACTCACTGTACTTATTTTGGATATTTGGATTCGAACTTCTGTGACAAGAAGAGACCGTGTTTTCATCCAGGTCCACTCCTCTAAAGCTTAATCATTCTTGGATATCATACTGATGCTACCCCCAGATCTTTTCTAAAGAATCAAGGTGGAGATCATAATCTCAAAGACTTGCTTTTTTACGTACAATGATTATCAGCTTTATAAGAGACGTCTGTTAGGAGTTAAATAAGGCTCACCTTTTAATGTTAGACCATTATCAGCAACTCCATCGCTTACATTTTTCCTGACTACATTCTTCACATCTTCCAAAGCTTGAGGAGCCAATGGTGTATTAAAACAAATTCTCTATCAAAAAACAAAAGAACATGTTAGGACCCCAGCTACTAAGCCAGACAAACATCATGTGCTGTATAAAATGCAGCCTTTAAGGTTCTGATAAGCTTGTAAGCAGCAATCCAATTTCTTAGTGGAAACAAAGGAATAGAAACATTTTTAATTTGTTTTTAAATACAAGCACCAGGGCTTGTACATTTAAATAGATTTTTTCTTTTGTTTTGTTTTTTTTTTTTTGCATTTTGCTCTATAACTTTAACTATAGTGTTAATTTTATTTCTAACTATTTCAGTTTTTAGAAATCTGCTCTTTTATGCTGGATGTGACACTTATTTAGGTTTGATTTCCTCATGATTCACTTTACTACTTTTCCTTGACAAACAAACACTTGCTTTTCTAGCATTATATAAGTTTAATAATTAAGCATCATGAAAACAGAAGCAAAACAGTCACCTGAAAGAAGTTGAGCTCTGCATCGTTGAGAGTACCATCATTATCCTGATCAGAAATTCTAAAAATGCGAGTGAGTGCTTTAATGCAGGCAGGCTTCATCTAAGGATTAAAACAAAGTTCAGTATCTTCCTGGGCTTGAATATAAGAAGTACACTGAATGACATGAGGCAGCTTAATCACATTAAAACAAATACAAGCCTTCAATCTACATTTTTACAATTAGACATTCACACACACAGGCACAAAAATTAGAAGAAACAAAATTGTGACCTAGAAAATGTATATGCAAAAATTTAAAGAAGTTATTCCACAGTAAATGTCTTTCTATTCAATTATTCAAGCTGAAGGTGACAACAAGGTTCTCTAAGTTCAGTCTTGTTGATACAAAAAGCTTTAAAAATGATGTAATTACTTTTTTCCCCCCCAAACATTTTTTGGTAGAAAAAAGAGGCCTGGCTATCCCAGCGCCTTGCAAAAATAAATAGCTCTAGAACTACAGTCAACTGTTTCTAAACAAGCACGCTATCTATATTCACCATTTCAACTACAACTTCGGAACGCTTCAAACAACAAATAGTGAAAATCTTCACAGGGTTTATTCATCTACCAGGCAAAGCACTGATCATATGGACTACCACTATGACAAAAGAATTGCTGGGATACCTTCCAAGTGAAGGAAAACAGACAGTGGTAATTCTCTCCCAGCAACTAGAGTGATGATGGACTCTTCTCTTCATAGAGGTCACAGATTGCATAGAGATTGGGTTTGAAAAACTAAAAAGATTTCAGCACAATTTTATCACATTACTAACACAAAGATGATTCTGATGGAAGAAACCAAAATAGAGTTATTCTCTCATTCTCTAGTTAAAAGTATTTATGATTGAGACAACTTTTCTACTGCCTAGGAACACGAGGGGGTGGGGGACTCAAAACTTCTCTCTCTTAAATCAGAGTAAGTCTGGAGCAATTTCTCTGAAACAAATGGAATTACTGTGAAACATATCTAAAGGAGAACTGAATTGAATGCATGATTTTTTCCTAATACTTTTGACTTAAAGCTGTTACCAAAGCTTCTCATTTTAATCAGCAATTCGTATGGAAAACAAAAAACTGTTGTCTTTATTTCAAATAAAGAAGACAGATGGGATTAATACAACACAAAGCAGTAGCCAGGTTCTGGAATTTAATGCTTGACATCTGGGGGAGGATGGGCAGGAGGAAGTTAACAGAAGAAACTAAGAAATTCAAAATTCACTGAAAAAGAAAGAACAAAAAAAGCAATTAACTTTTTCCCCCTATATTATTTATTTTTAAAATTATGTATAAATACCTCTTTCTCCTCTGGGCAATAAAGAGGACCTGTAGGATGCAGAACAGCCTTCTGTGCATAATAGAATAGCTCAGATATATTCTTCAAGTTTTTAGCTGAACACTGAAAGGGAAATTCTTGTATTTACTTGCTAGTTCTTGACTATTTGGTGATTTATTCTGAAATCTAAACAAGAATCAAACTTTTAATGTTCTAGCCCCCTCTTGTGGGTACACTGCAGTTTTGAAAAAATGTCACCTAGCCCCATGTTGAATAATTAATAAAGGAGATCTCACTCCAGTTTGCTGTCATACCAATAAAAAAGCTGCATCTATCTATAAATAAAACATATTCAAATATATCCATTCAATTTTTAATACTGTGCAGACATCTTGCTGGCTTAACGCTGTTCTTAAAACACTTGCTAAAGGCAAAGATTTGAGGAGGCTCTAACTATTAGAACATTCTGCCAGAAACATTTCATTATACAAAAGCATTATCTTCTCTCAAGAATATACAAACTTACCAAGTTAATGACTATTCCGTTAAAGTAATTATTTATTTTGAATTAAAAATATATCATTATTTCTATTAATATGCTGCCATATATGTTTGGCAAGAACGTATTTTTTGATATTCATTCTAATATCAAAGTTTTACATACCTCTACACACGTTTCTATCTCTGTATATTGATTCATAATGGGAAGGATAGTTTCCATACTGCTGTACTCCACTAGATCAGACTTATTTCCAACTAATATAAGAGGCAGTCTGAAAAGTAAAAAAGGTTAACAGCTTTAAAAACAGAGGGATAGAAAGATCTATCTTAATTTAACATTCTGCCTCCCACTAAGAGCGATTATATTATTTTCATGATGTGATTAAATATCACCAATAGCCAGTAGGCAAAATTAGATGACAGCAGTAAATTAATCTGATATACACTTAGACAGAAATTTGTTTGTTGCTACTTCAAAAAACCACACCACTAAACAAGAGTAACTAGTCATATTATTATTATACAAAACTAGCATCAGTAGAAAACCTCTACAGACCACATAGTCAAAACTAGTAATATCATCACAAATATAAATACACCTTGTAACATCTGCCAATGAAATTCAAAGAAAAATAGCTTTGCTGAAACGTACAACAGACCTACATACTTTAAATTTCTTGTTGCTTGAACTTCTTATACAAACTTAAGAGTTTAGAATTTGATTTTCTTAAACAATTAACATCCTCAACACTGTCCACTGATACCCATCGATGTGAAGCCTAATTCACACTTCTTATCTTTATTTATGCACCTGCTATCTTTATCTGTCCTTTCATTGATGAGAGGAATCCATCGACTTGTTACCTAAAGCAAGGTTAAAAAAAAAAGAAAAACATGAAAAATACAGTTTTAAATATAATATGACTCAGCTGTGCACAAACTTGACTATAACTGCTGCTACTTCTTTCCCAAGAAGTCACATATTTATCCACAGAAAAGAAATAAAAACTGAAGTTGTTTAATGAGCAACTCTTAAGACTGAAAGGACCGAAAACCTGCATACTGAAATGGACCAGAAGCAAAAGAATGCATGTATGGATTTTACCCATGTTTCGACCTCAAACACTGTCTTACACATTTTAAATGTCTAATGCAGTTTTCACCATGCCAAAAATTAACACCAATACGAAGCAATAATTAGATAAAATGTATTAGCATACCTTATCAATAGAATTCTTGTTGTTAACAGCATATACTATACAAATCACATTTGCCTAAAACAAACAAACAAAAAAAAAAGTATGGAAATTCACTGTTAAGTTTTTGGAGAAAGAGATGGTTAAGAACCCAACAACATAAAGAACAGCTCCAACATTAGCCAAAAATCGTATCTATGACTTGTTTAAGCAATTTGTAGCCCAAACAACAGTTAGAAACTTCTTATGGGAAAAAAAAAAAA
>WBMW01000230.1:348516-417095 GCA_013396635.1 Penelope pileata
GATTCCCGCGCTCGGTAGCTGCGCGGGGAGGGGGAGCTGCGCGCCGCCCTGAGGCGGTTTGCGCTGCTGGGGCCGTCTTCTGCCCTCTGAGGAGGAGCAGTGTTCCGGGGTTACCTAGGGGGGTGGGTGAGGGTTCTGCCGTTAAGGAGCCGTGATCCAGATTTTATGAATCCTAACGAAACTGCACTGCTGTGCCAGCCAAGCGATTGGCACATACAGACACATCAGAAATGATGTGAAACACAAATTGTGTGGTAATTTCTGAGCACAGCGTTAACAAATCGCTGTTCCTGAACACTACAGCACAAGTTATGGTTGGGAACAAGAGGTGCCCGTGAGCTGGGTGCACTGCTCCTGCTCCTTTTCCAGGCAGAGCAGGGGGGACCCCTCAGCCCTCACATGACAGCGGTGTGAGCTGTGTGCTATGCTGTGTGCAACAGCAGCAGCCTCCCGCAGCCCTGTAAGGGTGAATGTGCACACCTGCAGCCATCCCAGAGAGATGTGTTGTAGTCCAAAGCGCTTCCAGAGTGTTCAGGGATTCTTTGAGCAAACTTGCCCAAAGGAGAGTGGCCTTGAAAATTACCATCAGCTCTGTCAATGAATCTGTCATGCTGTTCTGCTTGGCTAAATGGGCAGTTACATCCCACATGCTTTATTCACATGAAACAGATCCTTTTTTTTTTTTTTTTTTGTTCATCCCGTATACCAAAGCATCCGTTGCACTACATTCAGGGTGCACTGGAACACCACTGTCTTCCTGAGAAAGGTGTTTTGCTCCTTGGGAACTATCTTCAGTTTGGCTGCACTGGTCCTTTCGAAGGGTTGGTGGTCAGTAGTTTCTGCAGCACCTCCTTCACCCCACACAGCACCAGGGACCTCCCTACAGCCACAATGATGTGGCAGTTAAAACAGAAATGTTGGCTCTACATGGACAAGAACCTCGTTTCCTCAGGCTCCCAAGCAAGGAAAATGGCCTCTTTGATGACCCAGTCCTGTTTGCTGGCTCTTTAAAAGAGAGTGAGCACATGGTTTATTAGCTGGTACACATACATTTGAAAACAGCTGCTTCCAAAATCATCCCCATGGTCAAAGCACCACCAAACACAGTATTTCCTGTAGTTTAGTGCCTACCGTAAAGATTTTCATGCACAGGATCAGTAATGTGCTTGCCCTCTGTGCACTCCTTACTTGATCAGACTTTTCTAAAGAAAGATTACTCATTACATCATCTCATGTAATTTTTGGTTCATTGTAGGAAGACAAAGTCCATGGGCTTATCCCCAACCTCAGAGCTTCCTGTGGCATTGCTTCCTAGGTGCATCTTGGGACTGCTCAAAATTCACCCCCACAGGAATAGTTACCACCTTTAGCATACATTGGAATTGCTTTAGTGAAATATGACTAGATCAGAGCACAGCGTGAGGAAAAGCAAAGTATCAATTGCTGAATTCCACTGAGGAGTTACACATTCCTTGATAAATTCCAGTGCTAAACGCTGAAGCTGGTAGAGAAGCTCTGCAGTCTGAAGAGTCTTTACCTCCTGCTTGTGTGACTTAGAGTTAGAGATCCATTTCTATCCAGACTGTATAGCCAGAAAGCAGGATAAAGAGGATTTGAGGTATTGATTTTAAATGTATGCAAAAGCATTTCTTTGTCAGCAATGGTGTAAAATGACACAGTCTTCTTTTGTAGCTCCAGGAAAACTCCAACATTCAATGGTTTATCGCTGTTTAATGGTGTTTCTTCACTTCTGTGCCATGCTGACAACTGCTTTTTGGAACCTACCCATTCTATACACCAGGAATGCTCTGTTCTTCCCAATCTGTCCTTCTTACCAATCATTTCATGAGCAACTCCAACAGCCCATCCATCACTGTCCTTAGTAATTACTTCCCAGTAGTGGCACCCAGTAGAGAAGCCCTGGGAACACATCACTTGGCTGATGCAGAATCTCTTGGGTGATGGTTCATAATCAGTTGGGTAGCTGGAAACCATTACTTTCCTGTTTTGAGCTGTGATTGCTAAGCGGTCATATACTCTGGTGAGATCGAAAGTTACATCATCTGTCCCTAAAAGAGAGAAAGGAAAATATTCTCAGCTGCAGGCTATAGGAAGACAGCTCACCTTGGTGTTTACTTGCATCCTAAATAGCAGTGGATGCACATCCCTACTCAAGAACAGAAACGAAAATCAATGATCACACAATAAAACTTCATCCACATCCAGTCCTGCAAATCAGCAAGAATCCTCAACTAGATGCTAATGACTGTATCCTGAGCCCAGTGCACACTGAGATGTTTAACAGGTATAACTGAGTAAACATCTGTGACAGGCTCGTGCACTCCAAAGGAAGGTGGAAGCACTTGGCACCCTGCAGAATGGATCTGATTTCCTACCAGCCATTTAACACAATTACCAATTTCCCGATAAAAAATGGGATGCTCACCTTAACAAAATTTATGAAATCATGTGTTCACTGGGACATGTTCTTCCATGTTTTTATCAGCAAATATATTTATTTTGTATTTAAGCTACAGCTTTAGAACCGTGTATTGACTCTAAAAATATTTCTGTAAAAACGATACAGAATTCTGACAACAAATAGAGTCATGACTTAACGCAGGAAAGACCATCAAGGTGCAGTAACTGCCCATAGACCAAAACAGAATCTGCAGCCAACAGATGCTGCAACACAACCTATACGCCTCCATGAAACAGGTTTCTTACCATCTTACTATCTTGCATGTACAGTCAGGTATAGTATTACATCATGCTGCAGTAACTGATTAATTCATTCTAAGCTTATTATGTTTCTGTGTTGAAGTTAAACAGACAGACCTCCTACTGAAGTTATTAAGTATTGCTGAATATTGTCATGGAAGAGCTGTGCTGACTTGCATACTCACACTGAGAAAACTGGCTTGAAATCACTGGTTCTGGATTTTCAGCTGCAGATTCTGGAGATAAAGAGCAGGCACTTGTCTCCTGAGATAAGTCTGGACATTGTACTAAATATGAAAAAAAAATTGTTAAGGCACTTACCAAAATGTAAATAGAAGTATTTATGTTTTTAAGTTAAAACGTAAGATAGAAGTAGCTGGTGGTTAAAATACAAAACAAAGAGTTGGGTTTTTTTGATATTGCTGATTATCAAAGGATGTATAGGCAAACGTTTTTATTCAAAATTATGAGGGCACAGTTGCCCTGACTGTGGTCAGAATGGAGCAGTCAGAGGAATCAGGTGGGTAACGGAGTTGCTGCCTCATTGTGTCTTTGTATGCAGGTAAGCCAGTTTCTGACATAAAAGTTATTATGGTGTTCTTCAGTGTTTCTCTGAGCATCATGCATTCCTCATGTTACTTGCATGTGCGTTTCATTAAGCATTAAGTAATTTTTGACTCTAATTGCGAACTGAAAAGCCTGACATTCAGCCCTTCAGCTTTAAGGGCTGTTCCTAATTTTCTGTGATACTGTAGTGCACATTTACAAGCTCATTGCAGACACTCTGGTATAGTCACATGATACTTTGGCTTCATCAGGAAAGATGCCCACTGATTCCTCCGTTTTGCTAGTAAAAATGACTGCAGAGCTATGAACTCAGTTGCTGGAATGACTGAGATAAGAAAAACTCTGATATGAGTAAATATCGGGCTTTTTTTGAGCACCAGTGCTTGCAGAAGGCAGGTAGTATTGGAAAGGGTGGGTTGCCCTTCACTAGTAGTGGGGTTTTCAGGTTAGTCTGATTTCTCTCAAAATACATTTTGTAGATGTCAAAATACAATGTAGATTTTCTACAGCAGACACTGCTGGGAGGAGAACTCCATAGCAAGGGGTTTCATAACAATCACACACGTGCACACCTGTTTTCCCTGAAGTTTTTTGTTTGTTTTCCAAAGTTACAGATTGATCTGTTTTTAGGAATGGTTGTTTCACACAAATCTTCTGTGTGGGGCCAACACAGCATCAATCTACAGCAGTCCAATTCCTCATGTGAGGGACTGAACTGGAGGGGGGGGGAAGGCACATGCAGGACTTTGCTGGATCAACTCTGTTTAAAAAAGAGGTTTCAAAATACGGAAAACTCACCTTGCAGGAACTGCTGAGGGTATTTCTCCAAAAGTAAAATTTCCAGCTTTCTCTTAAGATCTTCTACAGCACTTTTGACAACATTAAGCTTCTGATCCACTGTAATTTTATTCACTGTTGAAGGTGAGCCTTTGGACCTACCTCTCTCAACAAGGTTACTCTAAGAAGGGCATAAAAGAAGAATCAAGGGGAAGATGTAAACAATATCAGTTATTTCATGTATATCAGGTGGTATAAAGCCAGAGCGGAAGAGAAACGGTGAGCTCTCTAAAATCTTATTCTTTAAATTGGAGACCTTCATGAATAAATTCTTGATCAAAAACAAAATAATGTATTTTCCACAAGAAAACTAAGAATGGCATTTTTTTCTTAAATATATTACAATTTGATTAAATATACATACACCAACTTTCTCTTTTTAAACTTTCTTCTTTTCTAGGAACACAAACTAGAAATTTTGAAATTAATTACTATGAGATGTAGCATAAAATACCCAAAAAAAGGGGTAAATTTCATTTGCTTAAATTTAGAAATTGCAGACATCTATATCCACGCTTGTTCTCTTTGCCTGCCTGTGGAAAGAAACAGGCACTTTGAAGGACTGATTAATCTCACTTGAAGGCAGGTGTCTCAAGTAGGCCAGATGACTCATGCTCTGAAAGCACCAGTTTGTCTTATTGCCAGCCTCCTTGGAGCAAATCTGGATCTGAATTTGTATCCATAGCCTATGCTTTTTCTAGTATTTTTCCC
Organism: Penelope pileata; assembly: GCA_013396635.1. NCBI lineage: Eukaryota > Metazoa > Chordata > Aves > Galliformes > Cracidae > Penelope > Penelope pileata. Next base: position 353,353 of record WBMW01000230.1, read on the forward strand.
CTCTGAATTTCCCACTCAAACTGTCACTGGTACCACCAGTCCAATGCCTGTGGATTGGTATTGGCTTAGTGAGAACAGTGCAGTAGGGAGCTGAAAGGGCTCTGTATGTGTTCAGCTCTTCGAGACATTCAGCTTAATAGTTTCTACTCACATTCTGCCACTTCGTTTTGTCGCTTCCCCGTCCTTTCTCAGTTTGGTCTATAAGCTCGTTCATGTCAACACAGAGCTGGTCAATAGCCTCTTCAGTCTTCTGTTGAGCTGCTTTTTCCTCCTGTTCAATGAACATCAGTGTATTTTTCTCTTGTCTTTCAATGTATTCCCTCATGCAACAGAAATCTTTAGTAATCTGTCTTCTGATCTGAGATGCATATTCCTGAAAGGCAGAAAACATGGAGATCTTTTTGTTGTTAGTAGATAAGTGGAATATGAGAATTTCCTGCCCCATCTAATGTGCTCTTTGACTGACCAGAAACACCTGGATTTATTCAAAGGAATAAAATATATTTGACACTATCTTGCATTGCCTGCAATGAGATTTTGGGTGTGTTAAGGATCTTGATTATTTCATGGCCAGCAACCTTTGCTTGACAATTTAGCAAAAAACAATATCCCCTCTTAATGACTTACATCCCAGAAACATTCAGGCTACTCCTTGGGTAGGCAGAAAAAGGCAACAGTGCCAAATTCCTGCATCCAAGAGAGCAGTTAGTACAGCTGGTGCCATAATTCACTCTCAGGAATAAAATGGAATTGTGAAAGCAATAGAAGGACACAGAAATGCAGTTCCCTGCTCTAGGCTGGAGGGCTATGCTGGAGTCAGCTGGAGGTCTCCAGGTGGCAGTGGAAACACGCTAACTGCAGGCAACCAAGCACAAGACGCACCTTTGTTTTACTGAGATCTTTTGTCAACGTGCTGATGGCCTCTTCAGTCATTTCCAGTTGCTTGGAGATGTTATTTTCCTGTTCCTCCTTCAAAGTGACACATTTGATCATTTATCTGTATAACCCTCAAAGAAATCACGACTAGGTAAAACAGCGGAGTAATAAAACCCCTGACGTTATTGGCAGTTAAGCACGGGGCTGGTTCATTATGGGGCTGTAGGACACAACTAATGAGTGAATAGTCGCAGCGACGTTAACATTCAACAGTCCTCTGTTCAAATATATTTATGAGCTTAAGCCCTTTGCTTTACTGCAAAGATTGAATAAGACTTTTTAGATACGTGTCTATACTGTTAAAATAATGAAACTCAACAGTCAGGTTTGAGCTCGTCTCCAGCAAGGTTTGAGAGTTATTTTAAGCAGAGACAATGAACCAGTCCTGTTTTGTGTCATTCAGCTGGGTGGAGCTCTAGCATTGTATAACAGTGTTCTGTCTCATTTCAAGAGTCTCCAGTGCTATGCTGGTGCAGTAACACCACAGAAGAGGTTTGTGAAAAGAAGAGGGAAAGAGCTGACAGTGGCTGAAATACCAAACTGCCCTCCAGGGTGCTCAAGAAGAGATGGTACTAACCTCCTGCGAAGGATGCAATGCACTGGGATTACATCATTTGCTCATTACAAGTTTTAACTGGAGGAATAAAGAGATAAGAGTGAAAAACAGCAATGGAAAAGGAAATTAAAGAGAACAGCGGAGAGATGAAGAGAAGGAAGGAAACAGGTAAGGAAAGACTAACAGATGTTTTAGGTTTATAGCCCTGTGAGCATCCTTTCGTGGCAGCCCCCTCTTCTGAACATGTGTACCCTTCCCAGTCCTAAGCTGACCTGATAGTTTGCTGACTTGGGCATTTTGTAGAGTTCAGTTGCACTAAGATCAGTTAGATCCTTCCAGCACTAAGATCAGCTAGTCTAACACCAGCTGAGTACATCCAGCCATTAGTTCTTTCAGCACAGCCACGCACCTCCCAACTTGCAGACACCACCAACAAACCCCCCCTACTGCTTCAGCTAAACCCGTCTGCCCAAATGAGCAAACAACAACACTGTTACGACAACGCAGATACCAATACATGCAATGCAAAGTATTCAAGGGGGGGGGAGGGGAAGGCAAAAAGAAAGGTGAAGTTAACTCAGTCCCAGCCACATCCCCATTCCCACGGCCCCACTGAAGGGCACTTAGAATTGTGCCAGGGGGTGGTGGGGAGAAGCACCGGCTGCCTCCACCCATACCTTCTCCTCAGAGCTCTGCCCACCGCAGGCACCACCTCCAGAGGATGTGGGTTCATCCTGGGTCTCCAAATCTTTTTCCTTCACCTCTTCGGGGATTAAGTTCACCAGAGCAGCCATCTCCCTGTTGGGCCGCAGGTCCTTCAGCTCGAAGGCCTCCCTGCAGAGCGGGCACTGGGCGCGCTGCCTGCCCATGCAGTACTCGGTGATGCATGACCGGCAGAAGCTGTGGGTGCAGCCCGCGAGCCGCACGGGGTCCGTGAAGTACTTCAGGCAGAAAGTGCAGCTCAGGTCCACATCGGCCTGCAGCTGCTTGAGGTCGATAGTGGCAGCCATAGCGCCGGGAGGGCCGCACAGTTTTGCTTTGCCGTGCAGTTTCGTTTTGCCGTACAGTTTCATTTCCCTGCAGGCGCCGCCTCCCGCTGTGCTGCTGCCGTGTGCGGAGCGCGGGAGCCGCGAGCCAGGAGGGGCCGGGTGCTCCCTTAGGGGTGTCCCGCTGCCCCGAGGTGCTGTGCCCCGCAGCCAGCCCGCACCGCTGAGCTCGGCCAGAAAGCTCGGTACAGCTCCGGGGGTTCGGGTTGACTGCAGAAAGTATGCGGAGCAATCCGTATCCTGGCCTTGACTTTTATTGAGTCTTCCAAAAATTTGCTGTTTTTACACGGTGTCATTTTCTCAGGGCACTTCCTGATTTTGTAACAAAACTCGTACCAGAGTTGCTGGCACGGCTGCTCTGCTGACCCATCTGGGAGAGCAAGCAACACCATGCAGGAAACCCCATCCACGCAGTGGAGGCAAACAGATGTACTCCGCACTTCTGAGCTCATCCTGAATTATTCAGCCCATCTCAAAACAAAATTAGTATGTCGAACCAAACTTTGATCCTCATGCAAGTCAGCAGGTGCTTTGCTACTGATTTCAGAGGATGCAGGCTTAGGCTGTGAGATGTGAATCAGCATAGGAGCTGGAACTCAAACTGTGTGAGGAGAAACAATGGCAACGCAGTAAGTTAACGGGAGTGTGTCAGGAAGCAAAACTGCTGCTGCAGATTGCTCAAGGTTGGATGATGATAAGCTGACAGAGACAGGCAGAATGATGATCTAACTCAATTTTTTTTCCATTTCTGCTGTGGAAAAAGAATTTCACTAATCCATGCACATATTGGTACTTCCTCATTTCTGTAGAAGAGAACTATCTGGATTTCCTGGCAAGCGTCAGCAAAAGGTGGTAGCTTCACCAGAAACTTAGTTTGCAAGACTTCCTCTTGATTTGCAAACTAAAGGAATCTGAAAAGAAGAATTAAATATCAGAATAACTCAGTAGAACCAAATCTCAGACTAGGCCTGAGGCAAGAAAATGCTCAGTGCAGTGCATCAACAAGTGCAGATCTGCACCCATTCCTGCACAGAGTGGATGTAAATGGTACTTGGTCAGGAGGCATTCACTCTCAACATTCCATGCTGGTCCTCATTCATTAAGTGTCTTCAAGACACTGGAGATATCACTTTTGAAACTAGTTTCTGCCTTTCAATGCTCAGACTAATCAAACTCAGTGAGCGAATCCATGACCCAAAGCTTCAGCTGACAGATCTTCATGTGGAGATGACACTGATCAGTGTATCTTCATCCTGAACTCATGTCTTGACTGGAGCAGTATGTGGGGTTGCTTTGGGAAAAAAAAAAGTTCTTTGCATGTCACATTTGCCACTCATAAAAGAATTAAATAGCAGAGACTATTGCTGAAAGCAAGGATCTAGCAGTATCTGTCATAACAGTGATCACACTAAAACATTCTCCACACTTCAAACTTCACTTTTAATTTTGAGGACTTGACTTTTATTATTGAGGACCTGGGAAACCACAGGCCAGTCAGCCTCACCTCCATCCTTGGGAAGGTTATGGAACAACTTATTCTGGCTGTCATCTCCAAGCCCAAGCAAGTAGAAGGAAGAAAATGAGGTTTTCAGGAGTAGTCAACATGAGTTCACCAAGGGGAAATCATCCCTGACCAATCTGGTCACCTTCTGTGATGTCATGCTTGACCTTTTGGGTAGGTGAGGGGAGAGCAGTGGATGCTGTCTACCTTGACTTCAGCAAGGCTTTTGACAATGTCTCCCATAACATCCTCGCAGGTAAACTTAGGCAGTGTGGGATAGATGAGTGGACAGTGAGGTGGATTGAGAACTGGCTGGGATCAGCAGCACAGAGTCTAGCTGGAGGCCTGGTGTTCCCCAGGGGATGGCACAGTGTCTGGTCTTGTTTAACATAGTCATCAATGACCTGGATGAAGGGACAGAGTGCACCCTCAGCAAGTGTGCTGATGATACGAAGCTGGGAGGAGTGACTGACACACCAAAGGCTGTGCTGCCATTCAGTGGTGCCTGGACAGACTGGATAGCTGGCTGGAGAGGAACCTTATGAGGTTCAACAAGGGTAAGTGTAGAGTCCTGCACCTGGAGAGGAATATAACACTGTAATGACATTAAACCCACTTCATGGAAAACAACATGTTCCTAGCTGGAGAGGAGATGCAACCAGGTGGAGTAGCTGGCTGCCTCTGTTCCTTCCCAAGAAAGACATTCAGTCATTCCAGCATGAATTTTTATCTTTGATCTATCCAATGGGACACTCTGCATTGTCCTGGTAGGTGGTGATGTCTTTGCCTCTTGGTCACTTGTTCTATGCACTCATGTAACAGACGATCACATCTACTGGCAGAATATATGCCACAGCTGCATTGTCTAGTACATCCTTCAGAAATCCTCAAGGAAATTCATGCCAGTCCTCTGTGTTCAAACGTTCTCCACTGATTTTGTTTCTTTTTCTGTGTAACAACTATAGCTGATTAATCCCTATATCAACCTGGGAAGGCCTCCTCTGCTGAAAAGCAGAGAAGGTTAGGAAGAAAGAATGCACTGCAAAGGAAGGTTCTGCAGGAACACAGATCATTTCTGAATATTCTTACTCATTTCTGTTGCCACCCTTCCTGTGCCTGTAGCTATTGAAGGAAGAAGCCCTTTGTAACAGTCACTGAAGAGGCTTGAGCACCATCCCTGCTGACAGAAAGAGGATGCAGACCAGTGCTGACCAGAGCCCAGGAAGTGCAGTTCACCAGAGCTCAGTGCTGGTCTCAACCGGTCAAAGGCTGGGCAATTATTCCATTTAAGGCGTCTACCCACTCCCGCTGCTCCTTATCGTTCTCACATAGAAATAAAAACTGTCTCATTGGCGTGACCATGGTGATCCCTGGTTTCCTCTTCTTGACGCAGATTCCCTGAGGAAAGCCAGCTTGTACTTCATAGCCCTCAACCTTCCTTCCAATAAAAACCTGGCCTTGTGGAAATGCATCCTAGAAAGAAGGAAACAGAAGGCAGTCATTAGTCAGTGGACAGCGCAGCTCCAGCAGACATTGTTTTATCCCCTGACATGGAGCAGGAGCTGGGGATGTGTGGAGGGGTCACTGATCTGAAACAGAAACACAATGGAGATTTTTTACACTCTTGGGCATTTTCAGAAGCAAGAAGCAAGAATCCATGCTTGCAGAGCTGGTTAGCGAGTGTTCAGAAGCAGCATGGTGGAATATTCTTGTTGCTAGAGCAATGGTAGGGAACAGGACATTGGCCTCTGGAATATCGCACATCTTGCATAAGGCTCCATGTGCTTCTACAACATGGCTGGGAGAAAGTGGGCTATAAACCTTACCAGCAGTAACAGCTACTTTTTAAAGACTTAGGTCTTCCTCACAGCCAGTCTAAGGGGTAAAGATGCCAACCAGCTCAGCTTCAAAGATACTCACCTACCTCCAAGAGGAACTCGTGGAATAGTGAAGAACATTCTACTTACCAGTGGATTTTTGAAGTACAGCAGGTTCCTCTCTTGAGAGTCCAGGCTGAACCAGCGCATCTTAAAGCTTTCCTTCTGCTGCAAGGAGATAGTTCTTTAAGGTAGAAGTTCTTTAAAGACCAAGTCCCAAAGACAAATTCTTCCTATTCAGAGCAGATTTCAGGGCTGTTTAAATGACTCTGAGCTTGAGTTCAGTTTAACCCATCCTCATAACTGGCATCTGGTGAGTCACTGCTGCATGCAGCCCTTAGCTCCCTTCTCCCTGGGTTCACACTGGAGATTTGCATTCCATGACAGTCCTTTGGATAAAGCAGGGAAGCTTCATTCTACTGATGATCTAATCAGGTTTTAAAAAGCTGTAGAAAATGGATGAATTGAAATCACTGCAGAAATCAATCCCTGGGTCAGTGGCTATAATGAGGAGAGTGTGAAAACAACTTCAGGATTTTGCTCTGGGGGGGCTGTCCCTACCATTGCAGGATGGGCATTTATTTTTTAAAAGTGCTAATTCTATCAGCTACACTCATCTAAGCATTCTCAGAGCTATTTGTTGCTCTGTGCTGAACTGAAAAGTCCTGTTCCACGGCTCACTTCAGTTTGAGCTAAATTTAGGCCCCAGGAGAAAAATGAGCCAAAACATGCTTGTGGCTGTGAGTATTCTCTGTGTCAGTACCTGCAGGAAGATGTACTGGGAGACTAGCACTGAGTTAGGCAGGAAAAGCACCATCATCTTCACTATCCTTATTTAATCACTTAACTTTTCAATAGGACTTTGACTCACAGTTCACCCAGAAGAGCAAAGCAAAAAGTACCAGTGACAAGATCTCAGGTCTTCCAGTGCTCCTTTAGCAGAGCCTGAAATCTCTCTCTCAGTGTTTCAGGAAGTAGCAGCCCAAATACTTTCCCACAAAAAAAAAATATAACAACAACAAACCAACAAAAAAAATAAACCGACAACCCAACCATAGGTTTAACACTGAAGAATTTGCTGCAGTAAAGAAATGTAACCTCTGTGCTACTAACTTCAAGGGAAATAGGGAAATAGGGCAGTTGGCATGTGATGTTCTGCTCCAGAGGTGGCTGCAGTCCATGAACTGCAGTTAGCAGGCAAGCGATACAGGAACCCATTTAGTGTTGCCTAACAGTACTTTGCACTTCCACTGCCCGTTAATGCATCTTGCTTACTCTTCAAGGAGGATCCTTCCTCCCAATTTTCACACAAAATAAAACATGATCCCAAATAACACAACAGGCTCGAATACAATGTCATTATTGACCCAGGAAACATGTAAATGATTTTTTGAGGGAATATATAAGTAAATACTATGGCATTATCAAATAATCTCCTTCTGGAGGAATCCTGTTTGTGTACTGCCAACTAGGTAAGCTGAGCATACCTTTGGTCCTGTTTTCTCCATGTATCCTTCTTTGACATAATTTCTTGTGATCCGGGGTATGATCTAGAACACACACACACAAGAAAAACATCTGCCATCTCATTCCAGATTGCTTTTCTGTTCTGTTTCTGTCAAAGCAAATCACCATAAATTTTGGCTTTTAGGGTTTGGTTTTTTTTTTTTTTGGCTACTCAGTCAGCAAAGGGAAGTCTGCGTGAAGAAGGAACATAAGATTTTCGATACTATAAAAAGACAACAGGGAGACTTTTTGGCCTTAAATGTTTACTTCCTTTCTGCATGTTAGCCACAGTATGGCCTTTTCTTCTTCATCTTCTGTCCATCTCAAGGCTCACTACTAATTTGGCACCATATGCAGGCTGGCTGTGGTCTGGTTGATTTTACCTATCGATGGTCAGAAAAGTGGCTGTTTTAAGCAACGTGAAGGAAAACTGAAGAAAGAAGAAGCAAATGCAGTGATGCTCACTGCAAGAGAAGGAATAATGTGAGACAGAGCATCTTTGTGTTACCTGACAACCTGATATTCCTGCCAGGCAAGGAGATGACCAGCAAGTCAAAGACATAGAATACAGATGCCCAAACAAGTATGACTGCAGCTGGCATTTCCAAACCTATATTCTGCTGTTTCAGCACCTAGTTCAGGCCAAAGTGAGAAAATGTTTTCCCACGCTGTGTTTGCAGACTGCTTCAAGCCCTGTTCAGTTCTCACCTCATGTTCAGGGAGAGCTGGGAAGGTTGTTCTGAGATAATGGTAACGTGCTGCCCGAATGGCATTGAACCAGTCAACAATTTCCTAGGGAAAAGAGCAAATACAAACATAAAGACAAAAATAGCATGAAGGGGTAAGAATGCTGCCTTTCCATAAAGGCCTTCATCCTTCCTGTAACCTCTCTGCAATGAAACAGTTTCTCCCCAGGGCAGAGGGAGTCAGTGACTTGTCTGAGACACCTGAAAAATACTGAGCCTTCAAAATAAATTTTAAACGCCCCTCCAGGAAGATTCTGGACATCCTCAGCATGGAGAATCAGCCAAGTCTGTGCACAGAGGCTTGTTCAGTTGGTTCAGTTATGGAATGTTTAAAAACCTGTGTACCTGGAAAGACTTCAAAACTATGGCAAGGGAAGAAACAGAAAGCTAACAAAACCTGTAGACTGAGACACACTTCTTAAATTTACCATTGTTTGGAGATTATGCAGAAGAACAATATTTTTCATGTCTGTGAAGAGGCTTCAAAGAACACAACCACTGAATTACATAACACTATGAGACAGCTACCTTACAGAGATTTATGTATGTGCCACAAAGAACCCTTGAGAATATTCAGTGTGTGAAGTTGAATCTATGCTCCAGCAGAACGGGAACAAGATGTTATGGTTCCTAGTGTAAAATTCTGCAACATTCTAAATCCTACAAGTCATAGTAATTTCAAATCAGATCCTGCAAAAACAGGATTTCTCTTCTAAAATATAGATCCAACATCTGAGAATACTGCTCATTCCAAAATCTCTGCTATATTCACCTTTCCACTTTCATGGTAGACAAAAAGGTTCCTTGTTTGGCCATCTGCGTTGTATGTGATCTGCAGCCCATGCGCATGGTGCACTTTCTCTGACTGGAACATCACATTTAGTTTTGCAACGCTGATAACAGCCTTTGGACCTTTGGGCTGTGAAAGGAAAAGCATCGTTGTATTAAAATGGTCTGAAGGGGGGCAATGGAGGACAGATTAGCTGTATGAGAACTAGATCCTCACTGAACAGAAAGCATCTGATAACTGGATATATCTGAACTACAAAAGCTTTAGGTACGTGTCACATAAAATCACTTACACAGAATGACTCCCTTTCCTTGACAAATGCTGGCTGGCTCTTTGAGACTGATGCGTCTGCACTGCAAACATTCTCCAACCTCCTAGTTGGAGCTCACTTAGCTACACTCTCCCAGGGAAGGGAGACATGTCGAGGATGTTGCTGCAACAGCTGATGAGAGAATATTTTGGTAAAGGTAAGAAGCAGCAGCTGCTAACAGTCTCCTCTTCATCTTGCTATTCAGTATCCATCTCCTTTGCTCACTAAGCAAAAGGAGGCTGCAGGGTGAAGATGATGACAAAAAGGGCTAATTCTGAAAGAGCAAGTGCCTAAGATAGCACAGATGTTAATGCAGAAACACCTGCATTGCTCCAAACACAGGCTGACCTGGCTGTGAAACTGGAGACAAAGCTATTTCTGCTGTTCCTAACGGGTAAAGAGCAGAGCCTGAGGCTGGATGTTGACCAGCTACCTACGACCAGTTCTGGCAGGGAACTCACTTCTTTAGTGTAGTACTTCATCACTCCTTCCCTCGCTGACAGAATAAATCGCCTCCTCTTGAACTGTTTGCTTTCCCGTCCACGCTTCCAGAGGAATCCCTCATGGCTTCCTGCACACCGGACCAAGACAAGTGTCAGACAAAGGCAGCACAACAGCAGGTTTTTAATCTGAATGGCAGCGTGCCAGAGTTTCAAGTCTCTTTTTCATCTGAGAATTTTCACTTCAAATAGAACAAACCAGTGGAGAACGAGAGCTGTAAGATCACGTATATGAGCTAAATATACTTTGTACTTGTTGGGAGCTTCTTCTCAAATTACATTCAAAAGGAAGGACTGCATACCCAACAGTTCGTACGATGCAAGCCATCCTTAAAGATCTTCAAGGTTGCAGGCAAAGTGCTGTTAGCCTTAGAGCTAATACTTTTTGCCTGACAATCCTAACTTTTACCTGCAGAACAAGGATCTTGGAAGACTTGGGTGGCAACAAATTCCTCACGCTCATATTTAGCTCTAATCCATTGTTCTCTTAAAACCCTGAAAGAGGAAAACATGGATAAGGCTGATCTGCCTCTGCTCTATTTTCACCAGCCAACCAAAGGGACCTGTAGAGGGAAGCAGTAGCTGGATAGCTGCGAAGGTCTGCAGCACGGAATAAACAATCAACTTACAAGCAATCACAGGACTGGGGGATGTAATAGTAGGGAGGGACTTTTGCTTCATATTTAGCTTTGGCACAGAGATTCCCGTGCTTCTTCATAAACTGAAATACAAAAGAAATTTGAGTAAGGTACACAACTACAAAACCAATGCCATGTCATGAGCATCCAATGAAACTTGGGTCAAAGGGAACACTGTGTTTTGCTCAGTCTCAACTCTCAGCATGTCTAGAGTTTATAAATTTCCTTTGGAATTATAATTCACTCTTTTTAGATGGCTAGCACTTTTTAAGTATTTGAAGTTCTGAGCCAGATAGGAGGGAACACAAGACTGTAGATGTAGGATTGAGAGAAAACATATTTATGATCTCCCTCTACCTTCATCTATTCCTAGAAATAGACCATGATTGTATTATTAACACAGTTCAGTAGAAAGATGAGAGGTTGAACCAGTAGTTCCTCAAGAGAACAAACTTCTGGAAATATTTGTGGGCCTCTAAGCCACGATGTGCAGATGCTGTGTCCTTCACAGAAATGTGCTGCAGGCTGTTAGAAATGCAATCACCTATCAGTGTAATTTGACGGAGCAGGTCATTAAAAAACCCCTGAAGTCACCCCTGCAGTTAACTTTGCTTTGTGTAGCTTTGTTCCTCTGTCCATGGTGGACAATGTGAATGGAGTCAGAGGTTATGCTGAAATATGGAGAAGGTAAGCAAGTTGTTCCTTTTCCTTCCATACCTCTACAAGATCGTTCTCCCAGAAGTCAAGCCTAAGGGATTTGACCCTGCTGACTTGAGGAAGGTTGCGATGGATTCCGGAGCACGTCAAACAGATGAATATCCCAAGTTTGTAAGAAGCCCACTCTGGATCTAGACACAAGCAAAAAGAACGAACTAATAAACGGGGAAGGGCACAGCCTCTGACGCGTAGTGGTTTCACGCGTAACGCACCAAATCCCACCCCACCCTTCTGGCTGTCATTTGTTCGTGTTAGAGGAACAGCTTCTGCTCTCCCCAGTGAAGAATGCAGCCCTGAACCCTGTAAGCTTTTTCACTGAGTATTTGTTTAAAAATTAATGTGAGTGTGCGGGCAGCCGAGCGGTCATGTAAAAGCTCAGCTAATTATGAGTTCATCACAGAAAGTTGTTGTTGCTGGATTTACGATGGCAGGACACTGGGCACCGTGAGAGTGCACGAAGCACAGCCACGCAGGGTCCGACCGTGAGTGGCAGCTCCTGCTCCCACCGGGCCCTTCCAAGCCCATGGCAGGGGCATTCCGAGTGCTCCAGCGAGATCATTTCCTCCAACGGCCGCTTTCACCCTGTCTCCCACTGCCTCTCCCTTATCACACCGAACAGAAGCCACTATGTCGTTTCTTCCCAGCGCTGTGGGCTCCTGATGGACGGGTGACTCTGCCTCGGCCGAGCTCTGGGTGCCAGCACCGCTGCGGGCATCCCAGCGGCTCTTCGGTGCCTTTCTGTGTGCCCCCCGGCTTCGGAGCCCCTCGCACGCTCCCCTCCTCCGGCCCGGTGCCACCTGCCCGCAGCCCCGGGGAAGCCGCCGGAGGCCATTTCCGGTCCCCGCTCGGGGCTCCGCACCCCCGCTCCCGGCGGTGNGAGAGGAGCGAAGGGCGCCGGGGGCCGCCGCTTTCGGGAACTGACCGAGACGGAGAGCGGCCACCACTGGGACCGGGACCGGGACCGGGCAGACGCCCGGGCGGGCCCCGCTCCCCCGCGCTTCCGTCAGAAATGGGCCGAGGGGAGCGGGCTGAGGGGGCGGTCCCTACCTGGTTGCCCGCAGTCGGCGCAGCGGTCGTTCCCGGCCGCCTTCAGCAGCTCCAGCAGCAGCGTCTTGTTGCGGTCGCGGTCCATCGCCTCTGCCCGGTGCCCGGCGCGGGGGGGGGAGGGAAGGAGGAACTGCAGCCGCGCTCCGTCCCCTCCGCTGGGCCGCCTCGCGGGTAACGAGCTGCGAGCGGCCCCGCAAAACGATTCTACCCGCGCTGGCTGCGGCGCTCCGGGGCTGAGGTCTCCGTCATCGCACAGCACCGAACCGAGCGCGAGCTTCCCACAACGAACTTCTCTCTTTCTGCTCCCAAAAAGCAGTACTGAGGCTCCCGCTTCCAGGAAGAGGGTTGCCCTGCAGAAACTGCAGCGGGGAGGATCCCCGCCTCAGCCCCGGGCCGCTGCTGTCAGCCCCGAGCTGAGGGTTACGTTTGTGACTGCTGCAGTGAAGGAGGAGGGTGCTCGCGGCTGATGCGTAGAAACGCAAAGCTGCTAGGGCAGCACGAGCAGGTGATCCTTCATTCAAAAGGGTTGGGGGTGTTTTTATGTGGTAAGTATCTCATCCAGGAGGGAAATGCTTCAATCTCACCTTCCCTTTTGGACTGCTGTTACACCATCACAGCCTAGAGCTTTGCCAAAAACACCCTTAGAGCAATTATTGGAACCAGAGCTGACTCCAAAAGGAGTTGTCTCCCAGTGCTAATTTATCTTTCCCATATATTTCCTAAAGTAATTGATAGGTTACAGAGCCTTCTTCCACTATATGTAGGTCCACACTGTAATTAAACAGACTGAAACTGCCCTTTGTATCCGCTCACTGCTCTCTACTTGCCTTATTTTCTTTATTTTTTTAGGGAAAAATGTGCAGGAGTCACTTAGACCATTGACACAACAATGCAACCCATTAAAATGTTTAACAGCCACCACTTTATTTCACTCTCATTTGATAATTCTCTGCTACTGAAAGCATGAGGGTTATCTACAACACCAATACTTAAAATAATTTACTGTTTCCATAAATATTTTTCATTCCTGAATGTCTTTAAGACATGAAAAAAATAAAATGAGAACAGAAGGTACGAGGAAATGGCCTTCCTTATCATTACAGAAACATTGAGGTAAATGGAATGCCACTGCAATGCAACAATCTCAGTCTGAGAACAGTGAGACTGCAGGACAAAGGCAGAAAAGAGCATGGATGAAATATTTACAGTTAAAAAACCCTTACATACAATTTTTATAGACTGAAAACATTATGTTTTAGAAGTCTGTCTTTTCATACATCAGAAATGTCCAAAACTGTAGCAAAGTCAGATTTATTGTTGTATAAAAACAAATTCCATCACAAATAACCAGGCTGAAGTCCTGTCAAATACAAAATGAAGTATAAAAATAGAACACAATGTACAAGACTAGAAGGAGTTAAATATTACTGGAATTGAAGTCGTACTAGAATAATCGTTATTTACAAAATCTTGCCATCTGGAACTACAGTAATCATTTCTCTACCCTCTGTAGGAGATTAACAGCTGTAAATAAAGAGTGAAACCAATGTATACAAACATATGTACATGGAAGCACAGCGCTTTGTAAAGACTTTGATACCCCCCTGGAAATGACGGAAACCAACTCCCTTCACAACAGCACTCCAGAAGAGTTACTGCTTACTCTCCCTGCCCACTCCTCACTCTGGGTTATTTAACACGTAAGTTTGTTTCTGTCAGAATTTGCTTATTTTTAGTAAAGTCATATCCTCAAAGAGGAGGGGGTAAAAGGAAAAAAAATGCAACCTCATGGAAGTTGTGACAGTTGCTTGTTTAAAAAAGAAAAAAAATCCATCTTGCTATGTGATAGAAAGAGAAAGATAGCACAAAGTAGTCCTGATTGATTAGTTTGTGCATTTAACATTCTAAATGCACTTACTAGACAAGCACCAAACAAACCCAGAGACATTTCAGTTGTGGGGAGCAATATTACGACAATAGATATATACATTATTTTAAATATTTATAGAAATTTCATATACAAATGGCTCTGAATATACAAAACAATAATGTAGTAAAAAAAACCCCGGACTATGGTGAGAATACCACCATGAGGCACAAAGTATTTCTGGTGCTGGTGATTTTAAGGGAAGTCTAGAGACAGACTGCTTATCATTTGTCTGGGTATTTCGAGATGAATTCCTTCAAGATAATGCAAGAACCTAAAAAGAAAAAAGTAAGAGTGACTACAAGGTGACAAAATTACTTCCAAATACATAATATTACAAAAAGCAACATCCACCTTTCTTGTCTAGCATTATTTAACAAAATATTTTACTAAAAGTTTTCAACTACTTTATATACTGAAATGTTGCAAGATTTAGGAAAATCAAAACTTACCGTCTTTTTGTCTTTCCTTGCTCTTTAAGCTTCTCAGACCGACAAATACTGCGAAGAGTAGGGAGATATTCAAGTATGCTGGCTTGCTTATTTCCTAGGTTTAAAGGAGTTCTGGAAAACACAGTTCTGACAACTGCCAGCCTCTTCTGTGCTTTTTTGTGAATGCTAAAATGGAAAATGAAGCTTTATTATTTCTTGTTCAAGAATGTATAGTCCCCATTTTGTTATTTTTAGATCAAATCCACTGGCTTAAAACTGTTAAGAGACGCTCATGTCCAAAACTGCTTCCCAGTGGATTAGATAGACTCATACAAACACTAGGTTGGAAAGGACCCACAAGATCATCTAGTCCAACCATGATGCCTGCAACCTCTGCAGCTTCATATGCTGCTTACACAACATCACAGGGATGCACTCAGAAACATGAGGGGCAGTAGTTTGTTTTGTCAGTGCTCTTAGCTTAGCTGCAGAGTCTAGTCTGGGGAGGCCTTCACAATCTGGTTATGCATGTGAGGTTTAGTATAGCCATCAGGCAACCGAAAGCATCTGTGGTTTTCCAAAATAGAAGCGTCAGGTAATTGACATTCTCAGCCAATGTCTAACTTACAAGACGTTGGCCAAATTTGGTTACAGGTTAGACTGATCTATTTTGACATTGCTCCTCCGGGTGCTGCATAATGCAGTGACTTTGCTCTGAGTTATGGTTAGGTCTTCATCAGGCAAACTCAATATAACCAGGCACAAGATGAAAAATTGTATTTCTAGTACTTTCAGGACCAATTTCAGTCCATCTGACCATCTCGGAATAAGCCATTCCTTTAAGATTTTATTTTTCTTATTGGGGTGATGGTGTGTGAGTTGCTTTAAAGTAAATAGGTGGGATTAAGGCCACCGTTCCTGAAAACATTATGGTCAGGTTATTCAAAGAGTCATTTTTTGCAGCAACTGCCAAGCAGCTTGAGCTTATTTAAGCAAAGTGAACAACTTACTCCAGTGTTCTCAGGCACACTGAAAACATTCATATTGGCACAGTACCTGAAAGAGTCCTACACACTGTGAAATGCTTTTCTTGACAAATAACTGTATGCTTGACGAATAACTCCAGAAGTACCAAAGCCTTACCTTGAATCAGCTGACTGACTGAAAGAGACGTAATTTCTTGTGCTTGGCATATGCAAAGTAAGTCCCTCAAGTTGGTCACTTTCAGGTGTTGCACTGGTGCTCAAAGAGGCTTCCAAGTTTTGTGAAATACTAACAGAACATTTGTTGAAACTGAGTGCCTCAATAGCTGCCTTTATTTCACTACAGCTCTGAGAGCTCCACCGATCAGTATTTTCAATACTGAATTCATCACAAAGACCATTTTTGATTTTGCCATTTGTCCAGTTAAATCCTTCATCTTTAGAAAACTCCAGTGGCTCCCTTGTGTGACTGTTTACACAGCAATCCAAAAATGACATGTTCTCCACAAACTCAGTCAGTGAATTCAGACACTGAAAAACAAGAGCAGATCTCTTATTTACCAAGCTTTTACTTTTCATTTGTTTCCCTTCTCTATTCATCATCAATTTTGATTCCTCTTCATTCACTTCAGCACATGATGGAGGACTGTCTGATGGCAAAGTTATGAATTCAGCTGAATAGTTCAGTCCAGTATCAAATAAATCACTATCATCCAATTCTTCAAGTCTTTTCTTCTTAGTCTTTTTAGATTTTTTTCCAGGGCTACTTTTTCCAGAGCAGTAACTGTTAATAGAACTGTTTTTTGAAGAAACACTCGTAGTCCTTTCAAGTATAGAGTTAGAAGCTTCAGATTGGTTTGAAAGATAACGCACAGGTAAAGGAAGAAGTTGTTCAAGATTACTATATATAAAATCCACTTTCTTCAGCTGGAATTCTGTGAGAAGCTGTATCAATTTATCCCAATTCTCCATGGTTGTGATTTTCTGCTGTAAAATAGTAGTTGTGAAAAATGTATTAATAATTTAAAAACTATATGTAAAAACATATTACAGAAAACTTCATATTCCTGGTTTTATAATTACGAGGTATTAGCTAGTTGACTAGAAAAATACCTTAAGAAATGTAAACAAATCTTCTGAAGGCAACAGGATATTCCTAAGGCCGAGCAATGTCTCCACGCAGCCTGTATCACATTTTGGAAACTCCTGAAGAGGTGCACTGTCTTGAGGTAGATCAATCTTGGGATCTGTAGTCTTTTCAGAATTAATTACTTTATCTGCTGTACTTGTCTCATCTTTTCCTGCACAAAGACAACATGCTTCACTCAAAAGAAGGTGTGTCATGAACTTAAAATTTAGCCTCCACTTTGTCTCAATTTCTTTTACAAAAAATACTGCAGCTGTTACCTCCTGCTGCAGTTCTGGATGAATACAGAAACCAAAATTGCCCCATTAATCATGTCCATTTCATTTCCATAAGTCTCAGTCTGCCCACTCTCCCTTCTTTGTGAGTAGCCATTAGAAATAGATTCCTCTTCCTTTTATACCCCTCCCCTCTGTCACACACACACACACACTCTTCCTGTATCCTGTGGCTGCTTCCTTGCTAGGTGTCCAATTTTTCCTCCTTTTTCAGTTGTTTCTTTAAGCAAGTTACCTACAACTCAGCTAAATGGATAAAGAACTGCAAACTCTTGAGATGCAGGGAGACAACTACTGGCTCCCTGCTCTCATAAGATGAAAGGGAGGTAACAATGGGTAATGATGAGGTGCAATAAAAATCCCTTAGGCACATAAAACAAGGTCTGAAGTACAAAAAACTGAAATAACAACAAAAAAATCCCATGCAAACATCACCCACTCATTTTACAAAAAGTTACCATCTATTCATCCATTTCTAAGAACAGTATGATTTAATCATTCATGTTAAGATAGGGAGTAGAATTTTTTAATTACATCAACTTACCATGAAGTGCCAAATGTTTGTCTTTCAAGTATCCACCTCCACTTTTAACCCAAAATTGTAAGTAGAGAACACTTTGTCTGATATCACAGTTATTTGTGGTTAGCAAAGCAGCTAAGTCTTTTACATCTGTTCGTAGATTCTCAGCCAAGCACAGCACTTGCAGATAGCTAGCAGCATTTGTCTAAAAATTAGACAAAAACCACTGAAAACAACTCTTTCTCAGATAATTAAGTTCAATTTAGAAATTCAACTCATTAAAGTAAGCACACATATTCTGCCTATGTTCCTAAAGCCATGTATACCTTGTTTCTAATCGTTATTAAGGAAGTCTTAGTGAATTATATCCACCTTAAAAGTTTTTCTTCCTTTCAAATTTGTGTTTTCTGGTATCCCAAAGGATTTTCATTTTTACATTAAAATATTTCCCTTCTCAAAAGTAATTCATTTCTTTCTTTCTTTTTTAAATATGATACATGGCTGCAAGTACAACTATTTGCTATTCAGAATGCCAATGATAATATTAAAGGAATAACCCATACTATTTCTAGAAGTGTTTTTATTTTTAATGAATGAACAAATACTAGCATAGTTAATCTTCAGGTCAAAGCTATTAGATGTATCTCCTCGGAAATTATTTGCTATCTCTTAAAAATTGAAGTGGTGAAGTGATGTTCTTGCTGTAATTCTCTCAAATACTGAATGGTTAAGAAAATAATTCCTCCAGGATAATAATAAATTCTATGTGTAAAGATAAAAACATCTTACACACTCTTGCACACAACTAAAACCAGTAGTCTTCTGAGGATGTAGATATATTCCATCAGATAGATATAAACTTGCACCAACCTTGAAATTTCAAGATTAAATCAGCTGACAACTACTTGCTTAGGACATAACCTGCATTTCCAAGCAGGGACTTACCAAGGAAGGAGTTCTGAAGTTGATTTCTTCAAAACAGCCATCAAACATTAAGCTAAATGTTGGATCTATACAAAGAGATATTGGTGAACTGTCATGACATTATGTTCAAAAATAATTGTTTTCTTTACTCAAATGCTAACTTTACAGTCTGTACACCTTAAATTTTAAATTCAGGAGCTGCACTCAACTATTTCCATTTAATGGATCTTACTTGAATAGGATTTTCTGTCTGTAAAGAACAATTACTGGAAAAAGCCCTACTCACCATTGGTAGTAAGAATTACAGGCCTCTTTGCAGTTGCCATGAAAGTCTTTATTGCACTTAGAAATCCTGCATCTTCATCAAATATTACATCTACCTGCAAAAAACAACCAATTAAGCACAAAATATCAATAGCTACAAGCTGCAAATGCAGTCATGCTGTTAACAGCAGATTAAGACTTAACACTCGAATTTCTTGAGCATGCAGTAACAGTATACAGACTGCCCAACTATCCAGACTTCTTGTGAAGTTTTTTTTGTTGTTTTGTTTTAAATAGAACTGCACCAGTGATCTGCAGATCAGCCCACAGTTAGCAACATTCTGTACTTAAAATGATGTTCTTGGCTGTAGCTGTGCATTATTGGTTTAAGACTCAACTACGTTTTTAGGTGAAGGGATAAAGGAAAGAAGAATTTAATGTGGACTTAGATATTGTATTTACTGGGGTGTTAATGGTGACTGTCTCAGAGCAGGCAAGTAGTGTAAAACTATAAAACTCTTGACAGTCAAATAAATAAATTGGATTAGCAGAATCCTGCAAACTGTTCCAACAGTGAACAGTGAGACAGATCATAGGTAGTTCCATTATCTTTTAAAATTACTTTTAAAAAACAGTACTCAGGAAGATTAAGCCATTAAACATTAAATTCATTTCTTAAAAAACTGATTAAGCTCCACATTTAAATCTACCTAGAAGTTCAAAGGAAGAAGGAAAAAAAGTTAAATTGTCTACATAAGGAAAGGATTTATTGCTCACGTCAGAACGTTCCACCTGAATTTTACCTCTTCAAAAAGTATGAGAGATGTTGCACTTTTTCTGTTATGTTCTCCTCCTTCTACTTCCTTGCTTATTGACTTAATTTGAGCATCTTTTTCTTCACACGAATTCTGCACATTTCCTGCAAATAGGTGAAGAACTGAGCAGAAAGTAAAGGACTGAAACCATTAACATGCAGTCTAAACAGTAATTTACAAAATATCCTTTACATAAACTGCTTAAGAAAATCTACACTGACACAAGTTTCGAAGTCTGATGCATTTTTGGATGTCTATTGTTTAAGAAACTGCAAGAAATCTGCTGGGAATTCAGCGGTGTTTGGTGGAGGGCGTACTACTGTAAAATTAATTCTGCACCAAATCTGCTTGTGACCTACGATGTCCTGGCGGCACGGCAGAGATGCTCTGTAAGCTGTTCAAGACAACACAGTATGCTTGCCTGAAAATACATGGACTATGCAATTGCTCCAAATCTACCACCATTCCTCTTTATCTTCTCTGCAAAAATACAACATAACTACTTCCTATGTAGGTAAGTGTATTGGAAATGCATTGCATCATGCTTGCCAGCAGCTGCTGTAATAAGTTTGCTTATTCTCATCTTTTCTCCATATATACAATAGTACAGTGTAGCTACTACTAAATAGTGAGACCTACCTTTGTGTTTTTCTTGAGATGTTACTGTTCCATCATTACCCTTACATCTGGAAGACACTTTGAAATAGTTTGCAAGTGTTTTAGGGGGTAGGCTTCGTTTTAATCCTGCTCCTTTTGGCGACAGCGGAGGTTTTCTCGGTGAAATAACTTTCTTTGGAGAATACATTTTTTCTGCAAGATATACTTATATTAATCTTAAATTTGTAATCTCAAGATGACTATTCTTATGCAAAGGTAGAGCAAATTCAAGTTTTGTTTATAGCACAGGAAAACTTTACTGATTTCTGCTTATTTACTTTTCTCCTGTTTGAGAAAGCATTCTGTTCAACTTCCTATTCAAGTGTCATAGCACTTACTCCACCACTACAGAAATAATTTAGGAAGGGAATCAAGAGTCAGCCATTCTGAGAAAGTCATTATTTAATTTGGTACATAGTTGTGTTAATCTATGGAGCATTTCATAGAGGCCAGATAAACTGAAATTTGCTATCTTTAAGAATCAGTGTTTAAATATTGTTTTGAGAACTTAGTTCCTAAAAAAGACAAATATAACTATGAAACTTACTTGGTGACTTTACACTGCTACAGCTGTTAAAAAAGCAAGGCTTATGTGCATTAATGCCTTTTTTGTCCACTTGATGAGATTGAGTAGCTTCTTTTAGTTGAGACAGTATCTGTCTACCACTGCGCTGGCAAGAGGCGTTCACTTCAAATATCTGCAAGGGCATTTTATTAATTAATTAATTAAAAAAAAGGACATCTTGTATTACAAATCCTTTCCTATCACTACTTACAAATAAGAAAAATAATATTGACAAAAAGACTCCACAAACCTTAAAACCAAGCTCCTGAGCACAAGCATATACTGCAGCAGTTTTCCCCACTCCTGGCGGGCCAGTTATCAGGACTGTATTGCAAAGGTTATTCTCTTCCTCAATATCAGATTTACTATCTTTAAAATCAAGGCTGTCCAAGGAATCTGTAGAATTATTTAAGAGAGAAAGGATTGTTCAAATAATTATCAATTCATATCATTTTAGTGTCAGCTTTAAGGAGAAGCTACATATGTCATTTTGAACTCTGTCAGCACCTTGATGATCTTTGTCCTCCTTTTCCTCTTTTTGATTTCTTTTTTCTTCCCAATCAGCTCTTTTTTTCCATTCTTTTAACCAGCTATAAAAAGAAGGAACACAACAACAAATTACTGCTAAGTAAACCAAGTTCAGATGAAATAGAACATAAAACTTGAGATCAGCCAGTTATCCATCTTAGAAACTTAACAAGTTTCTTACAAATAAAACAAAAGATATTCAGGGTTTGTTTGATTATTTTGTAAAGAACAATTCCTTCACTCTCTGCTTTATTGTAGTTGATTTGTATAAAACTAAGTCACTTAGTGAACTATTTAAATTGTAGAAAACACAATGGCTCTGACCTGTGTAACCTTTCGATTTCTTTCTTGTTCCCTACAAGTTCACTGGAGTCTTGAGGCTGATACTTTTCTGTCCAAAGCACATCTTCCTTTTCAACACCTACAGAAAGAACACAGTCCATTTTCTTGATAACTTAAGCATTATCAATTATTCACATCTAACAGAATATTAAGACTGTACAGGATTTTTGCATCACAATGGGATCCGATACACCACGTTCTCTCAATGCAAAGAGAATTAAAATCAGACAGGAAATCCAGGTTTACCTGAAAGTGCATTTAGCTCTGATAAATATTCATTATCTTCTGTCAAAACATCTGCTTTCTGGTTCTCGTTTTTCCCCAGATGTGCTGCTTGTTCTGTATCTGCTTGTTTTCCTCTAGGTATGGGAGTAATAAGGTTTCTGGAAACTCTGGGTTTTACTTCAGTCTCTGTACCCTCCGTTTGTTTTCTCCTTTTTGATTTGTGGTCTTCCTTTTCTTTCCTTTTCCTCTTAGTTTCCTTCCAGTTGTCAGAATGTTTTTGATTTACCTCAGAATTTGCAGTGCCATCTCTGCTTTCTAAGAAAAGAAAAGAAAAAATTAAATGCCTTTAGAATTTCAAGCTGTGTCCACTACAGCTGTGTTTCAAGCCCTATTTGAAGAATTTGGTAAAAATAACAAATTGTGGGACCAGCTTATTTCCAACAACATTTTTTCATTGAAATATTTCTGGAAATGTCTACTTGTCTTCCTACGTGTGTTCACATGGCTTACTTTTCCTCTGTAGATTACTAACCTTGTACACTATTTTCAGGAAGCATGTGCTCTGTTTGTTTTTTCAGGAACTTGTAGAAGTATTTTCTCACAGGAAATTGAGAGTTAGAAGACATGATCTCGTCTAGTAAACCTTTCCTGAATGCATCAGGCAAAGCTGGTCGGTGGCCAGAAAACTGTAATACAAAACAAAAGCTCACTTAAAAATATAAACAATTACAAGTTAGCATAGTAAGATAATATCAGTAGCTGCCTAGTTAAGACCTGAGATTTGTCTAGTGACAAATTTTCTTGCTTTGAGAACTGTCTAGCATTACAACAGACACATCCATGAAAAAAAATAAACAAGCAAATGAACAAAAAACCCTCCAGGAACAATGGATTCAAATCACAGGGGTTTTGGTGTTGCCTTTGCATTTTTGGCTTTTTTTTTTTTTTTTTTTTAAAGGAAAAAGTTCTACAAAGTGAAAAAAATATATATATATATGTAAGTATATAGCAATTTTCTTTTCATTTTTCTTACTACTACTAAGATTTTCCATTTTGAAGTACTAACCACAGGTGCAGAACAGCTTCCAGTCTGTTCTGACTTCACAGTGGAAAATTCACCAAGTGAGATGGTCGTTTTTGTGACATTAGTGACTTCAGTACTCAGTTTCCTTAGCTTATTTAATAGAGGACACAATGGTGATTGCAATTTCCACATTGGATAACCTACAAAAGAAGAAATAGGGGAAAAAAAAGAGAACAAAAAACCAAAACTTGGTAACTAAACAGAACCACAGACAAAAGCATCCCACAGCAAGAAAGATAAAG
Source organism: Penelope pileata (assembly GCA_013396635.1). Taxonomy (NCBI): domain Eukaryota; kingdom Metazoa; phylum Chordata; class Aves; order Galliformes; family Cracidae; genus Penelope; species Penelope pileata. Next base: position 376,452 of record WBMW01000230.1, read on the forward strand.
CTGTAGGTGAAAGAGTATTTACTCATGTCAAAGCCAAGCTTACTTAATTACACTGCATCAACTATATCTTTACTAATTTCACCTCCCACAGGCAGAACAAATTTGCACATTTTTGCATACAACACTTCTCCAGTAATCTGGTCCCAGGTTCTGCTGGCTCCAAGCACGAGCCTGTGCCTCTGCCAGCTCTCTGTAGGCCTGATGCATTCCTAAGGATGCTGTTAGTTAATTGGATTGCAAATATAAACTGCTATGTATCAGTCTGCCTTCTGTTTTTCTGTCGTGCCCTTTCATAAGGGCATTGTAGCACACTCCCTAAATTAGTGGGGAAAAAAAAAAAGGCTGGTCTTTTCTCTTTTGAGAAGCATTTTGTCTTTGTCAGAAGGGAATGACTTCTGCCCCATTCAATCCAACATGATTTACGTTCTCCAAATCAGAACCTGAAAGACCAGCTTCTTTCACTGAACAATATTGTATCCCTTCCCATAAATGTATATATTACTTTTGCATCAATTTAATTTGAAAGCTGTGTATTCAAAAACACCTCACTGAAAGCTTATGCTTTGTTTTCTTACTGCAAGACAAAACAAGAAGGAAATCCCAATTATTCCAGTTATAAGAATAAGCTGTTTTTCAGCTTTTTTCTTTTCTGAATAGATTGCCTCGAGTTTTACTTCAAATCATACACATTTATCAATAACTGCACAAAAGCTTACAGTCATCCTTCTGCTGCACATGGACAACAGTCTTAAAACATGAACTTGCTAGAAGGAATGCTTCCATTGCTGCAGCTTTCTTTGCAATTTGTCTTTTCAGTAATTCTGGCAAACCACTCATCAAGAATTCACGTTTCGCTCTGAACTGATCATCATCTTGAGAATTTTCAGATGTGTCTTGGCTTTAATGAAAACAGAAATGAAAGAAAATCGTTAGGACTACCACGTATATACAGCTTACAACAGAATTTAATCACATTCTATGCATGAGCTTATGCAGGCTGGAAGAACATAAAATGGCTCAACAATGACTTTCAGGAAGCAACTCAGAAAACCCTCACAATTTTGCAAGCAGAGGAACGTATCAATCAATATAAGTAACGTGAACATTTACATCACATTTTGACAAGTATTTAAGTTTTTGAGATATGCACATTTTGATCCTTAAATGACTGCAATTTGCAAACTGACCTGCTTTCATCAAAGATCACAATTGGTTCGTCTGCAGACTTCTGAGCTTTTCTGCCTAGGAATGAAGGCGGATATCCCAGTTTTCCTTTAGAACAACAGCAGCAAAAAATCAAGGTTAGGTCAGCACTGATACACAAGTGTCTCTCTTTCTCATCATGTCTGGAGAAACTTTGCATCCATGTTCCCTATCTATATGTTCCATTTAATGATGTAAGGGAAGCTCCTTTTCTTAAGGAAAGCTAAGCATTTAATAAGATTCCTTACAGTTACATTTCTAGTTATTTCATCACTACATTAAAAAAATCCTTAAAAATGTTAAAGACATCGTATGCTATTGGGAGTTACAGCTTACCAGATTTTTAAACAAATACAATTTTCCCTGAATGGAGGAAAGAAACCAAAGCAGCACCTGTAAGTAGCCTCTGCAGTATTCACTCTCATCATAAAAATAAAAGGTGTCCATTTGAATATTATAGAAATCAAAAGAAAAGATGAATGTACTACAAAAGCAGCTTTATAAACTAAAGTCAAAATGGTCAGTAAATGGAACAGAAATTAAACTAACTTAGTAAAATTCAATTACCATTTGAGTTCTTAGAAACCTTCAAATTTCTAGACTTTTTCCCCAAAACATCATTTAAGCTTCGAAGATTCTTTTGCTTCACATTCTGCATTGTAGCATCAGTATCACTCAGGGTTGAAGGTAAGGTTATTACTGACTTCTAGAGGGAAAGAAAACAACTTTAGAAAGGAAACACAACTTTTCTTCTTCATCAACAATACAACGTACAAGCCAAGGCCAGAATTACCCATCTAAATTTAGATGTCTACAACAGAGACACCTGGAGCAGACACCTTGCTGTCCATTAGGTCAGAGGAACAGTTCCAAGAGGAACAGCCACCCCTGAAGCGTGACCCCCTGGTGCCTTCTATAGCTCTACGTTAGGATGTGTTTTCCAGTCTAAGCCTGGCAGCTACGTTACTTATCCAACATCCACCGTGCTGCTTTCTCTCTCCTCTACCTCATTTGACACTGAGTCACAAGAACTTGAGAATATTTCCCCCCTAGGAAGCACGCAGGCTTACCTCATGTTCCTGTAATGTTTTCCTTTCAGCAAGAGCTCGCTGTCGCGAGGAGCGCCGCACGGGAGCCGGGAGCTCTTCGGGAGCCTTTGACCTGTTATGCCGTAGGGCTTTCGCTTTTTCAATCAGCTGCTTCGCTTTGGATATGTTTTTAGAAGTAGAGCTTATCTATTGATAAAATATACAAAATAACCAAAATATCCAGCAATTAATAGCAATATCTTCATTAAGTATTTCACATATTATCTTTGACACTCAAAAGCATATCATTTCTAATCAAATTTTGTTTGTATCAAGAAGAAAGTGAAAGAATCAAAAGGAGGAACAGACTAAGAGGGAGTGCCAGCCCTGCAAGGGATCCTCCAATCTGTCCACAGAGCAAACGAAGTCTGAGCAGTGATGTTCTCGAGCATGAGCTGTTCTGCTGTGCCCAAACACTACGTCCTGCCTTAAGAACTGGCAGAACACGAGCATTCCATTCTGTCAGCTTTCTGTTATGTTATGACAAGCAGCTTTAATGAACAAAACATATTTTGAAATCAAAGGTACAGTAACTGTATAAGGAACTAGCTCAAATTCTATGGTAAATCACAGTAACATTCTCTTTCCATTGGACATCTGAGAACTGCCATACTTCATTATATTGGACAGTTATACAACATTGAATGACAATTATAGGCATATAGCAAATGACATAAAATACTGAAAGACAAACTTATGTAAATTACCTTTATATTTTTGGAGTTAAACTCTTCATTATTCATTGCTTCACCTTTCTTTGATTTTATAGTTGCACTGATCCGTGTAAACCTCATTCTAATTAGGGAAAAGTGTTATGAAATCATTACTTTTTAATGAAAGGAACGTTACTGTAAAATCTCAGTTTCAAAACCTCCAGAAATGCAGTACTGCAGACAGAAGCAAACCCCCAATATCTGTTGGGCTTTTGTTTTTCTTCTTCCCCCTCTCATCTTCACAAGCACATTTACAGTCAACTTTGGTTCTTCTGTATTATTATCCAACATGGTCAGTATTCATGGAAATTTGGCGTGCACTCTAATCAATTTATAACTTACTCTTAAAATAATTGCAGAAAAATAAAAAGTGCAAAAAGCCAGAATCTATTCCCAAATGCTCACCTTATTGGGCTGTTTGCATCAGAGGGCACTGTAATCACCTCAGCCTTATACATGTTACCTTTCTTCAAGGACTGCCTGCTTGCTTTTGGCGTGGAAGTCTGTATAGAACACATACTTTCATCTTCAGAGAAGGTATTTTTAATTCTGTTTTTTTTAGGTGTAACAACTTTGGAAGCATCAACTTTCTTTCGCCTTAGACTCCTCCTCAACTCATTCATTCTTGGACTAGATGAAATTCTTACATCCAGGTCACCTTCCTTAGTCTGATCATTATCTATCGAATCTTTATCTTCATTACAATTGCTAGAATTTAAGACACGTTTTTCCTTAGCTTCCAAAGCCTTGTTTCTTTTGTTTCCCTTTTTCTGAAACTTTTTAGGTCTTTTGGTTTTAGTTCTAGTGTTTTCAGAACTGGATTGCATGTGTTTGTCTGCATGATCTCCTGGTACTCCACCTTCTAATGCCTTATTTGAAGCAATGTCACCTTCAGGTCTTTTTTTGTCTTTCAAAGGCTTTCCAGTGATTTGTTTTGATTTTCCAGGTGCCTTTTTAACTCCACTTTTTATTACATCTGATGTTGGTTGTCTAAAAGCTTTCATAAACTGATGCCTTTCTTCCAGAGTAGATTTCACCTTCAAAGAGTCTGATCCTGCAGTCTCTAGAACTGCTAACTCCAACTCCTCTTCCTCAATGACTACATTCGATTTTCTTTTCTGGGTGACCTGTTCAGTTTGCTCACTCTCCAGGAGGGGTGGGCTGCTTTCTTTCTCTCCTACGGATCCTTTCTGCTTCAAAAAAATGGAAGCTATTTTCTTAGAACCTTTTTGCTCATTGTGTAAAGAGGTTGATTTGGGGGGAACGGAATGAACCTGTGCAAGGACAGTTACTGTTCTAAGAGGTGGCTGTTGAGACTCCTCACACTTTTCAGGGTCACAGCTGCTACCATTTTTGCCCATTTCATTTGCTGTAACAGAATTGTCCAGTACTGGCTTTGTGCCTTCTTCCACACAGTCTGCATAATTTTCTCCCTGACTCTTCAAGAAGTCCTCGAATGACACTGTTATTATACTGCTATTTGCCTCTGATGTCTTAGCATCTGCATGCACTTCAAAACTCGAGTCACTGATGGTAACACAACACTCTGCTGTTTGAGGAGATACCGCTTTTTTCTTGCCTTTAGTTTCTTTTTTACACCTTTCACTCAGCTGGCTTTCAACTGAAAAACTTTCAGATGAATCCACATTTACTTTCTGCTTCCTTTTCCGTGTTCTTCTTATCCTGTTTTTTGTTACATTCACTTCACAGCTCACCTTCTTAGCACCTTTCCTGTAGGTATCTGCATCTGAGAAATTTTCACCTTGCTTATCACCTTCAGGTGATTCTCCTACACATTTTTGGTCAACTAAAGCCCGGGTGTCTGTACCATCACCACTGTCTGGCTGTAGCCCCGTTGCTTCTACGCTGTCATCACAATTAATCTCTGTCACACGTTCATTCTCAGATTCTTTCATCTCTCTCGGTTTATTATTCAAACAAGCTCTCTTCCTTTTCCTCTTCAGCTTTGAGGGTGGTACACAGCAACCCGTGCCATCACCAAGCTGTGCTGCATTTTCCCCAGCTACCGCCACTGCCGCAGCTTTCTCGGTTACCGCTGTCTTCTTAAAATAATCCAAAATGTTGTTGGGCTTCGGAGGCGACAGCACTTTCTCCCCCGTTTTCGCCAGCGGTGAGAAGTACTGCGGGATGGTTTTGGCGGACGCCTCTTCCTCTCGCCGTTTCTTGCATGGCTGTAACACAAAGCTCGGCATTAGCCGCGGCTCGGAGGAGGTGCAGGACAGGGCTGGGTCCGTGCTGGTGGCACTGGGACGCGTCTGGAGGACGAAGGGCTCACGGTGCTCCCCCGTTCGCACACGGCTTTACCTCCGTGCTTACAACAGCCCTCCCCGCCCGTTGGGGAGAGCCCATTTCAGAGCAGAACGCCCCGTTCCGACCCCGCTCACACCCCCGGACCTGAGGGGCCCCGGNGGGCGCTGCGGGGCCCTCAGGCGCGGCGGGAGGCGCGCGCTGCTGCCATGGAGCGGCCCCGCGCCCGATGGCCGCCGCCTGACAGACGCGGGCAGAAAAGCGCGCGCGGGACTCAATTCGGACCTCCGCGCGGAAGGGGGCGGTGCTACAATGACCCACGTGACCCGCTCGCTCCGCCAATCGCCGCCCGCTCTGCTCCTGCACGTGACCCCGGCTAGGAGTCGCCGGGCCGCGCCTTCCCTCTCCGTCCGGGTCACGTGCCTCGGGAGCCCCGCCTCGAGGTGCCCGGATGTGGGGCCCTTCCGGGGCCGCCCCGCCCCGCGATGCCCATGGAGGCTGAGGTCGAGGCGCGGCTCCTGTTGCAGGAGGCGCGGGAGAGCATCGAGGCGGCGCGGAGCTACCGGCGGGAGCTGCAGCAGCGGCTGCGGGGGCTGCAGCAGGCGCGGCAGCAGGTGGGCGGCGGCGGAGCTCCGGGGCGCACCGTGAGGCACCACCGGGGCCGCTGCAGCTCCGCCTCAGGAAATGTCTCCGGGGTGCCCCCAGCGCTCGGCCGGGACGTGCGGATGCGCCTCAGCGCTGCGGGCACAGAGCGGGAGCTGCTGCGGGCTGAGGCGGGGCGGGTGGCAGAGGCTGCGCGGCGTGGCCCCGNCCCCGTCCCGCCCCCGCTCCCCCCCCCGGACCGGAGGGGCCCCGGGCCCCTCCCAGCAGCTCCGCAGCGCTCCCAACGCCTACGCTCCATCCCCGGGACGGCCGCGGGCAGCGCACGCCCGGGAGCCCCAACGGCGCCCGCGGACGCGCAGCGCTGCGGTGAGGGAGCGCCCAACGCGCGGCCCCGCGCGGCGCCTCAGGAGGAGGCTCCCCCCCCCGGGGGGACCGCNCCTCGAGGTGCCCGGATGTGGGGCCCTTCCGGGGCCGCCCCGCCCCGCGATGCCCATGGAGGCTGAGGTCGAGGCGCGGCTCCTGTTGCAGGAGGCGCGGGAGAGCATCGAGGCGGCGCGGAGCTACCGGCGGGAGCTGCAGCAGCGGCTGCGGGGGCTGCAGCAGGCGCGGCAGCAGGTGGGCGGCGGCGGAGCTCCGGGGCGCACCGTGAGGCACCACCGGGGCCGCTGCAGCTCCGCCTCAGGAAATGTCTCCGGGGTGCCCCCAGCGCTCGGCCGGGACGTGCGGATGCGCCTCAGCGCTGCGGGCACAGAGCGGGAGCTGCTGCGGGCTGAGGCGGGGCGGGTGGCAGAGGCTGCGCGGCGTGGCCCCGTGCTCGCGGGGGGCAGCGCGGGGCGGGGCTCGGGGTGCGCGGGGCCGCCTCGCTCAGCCCGGGGCTGCCCCGTGTGTGTCTGCACGCACGGGGAAGCGGCTCTGCCTCCCTCGGGCCGGCGCTTCCCTTTTTGTGAAGCGCTGGGACAGAGGAGGGGACGCGTGCGGCAGCTGCGGGCCCGGGGTGGCACTGGAGAGGAAACTCGTTTCACCCCGCCGGAGCTTCCTGTGCCGGCACCCCGCGGCTCTGAAGCAGGTACACGGGGGCAGAGCGCTGCCGTGTTTCCCCGTGCGTGTAACGGAGCGAAGTTCCTCCTAGGAAGATGCTTTCTTCTGACTTTGTGCCGTTAGTTCTTAGAGTGTTAAAATGCGTTTGTTTCCCTAAAAGTCAGGTTCAGGGAGTTCACCAACGTTTGACCACTTGCAGGAACTGCTGCAGTTGCCTTCCTCCAGGGTGGGATCGGGTCTGCTGTTCGCCCTCTGCTGTCACCCTGAGCACAGACGGGTGCCGAGGGGCTCAGGGTGGCTGTTCTGGAAAGGCTGAGAAGAAAGCAGCTTCAGTGGCTTCTAAAAGCCTGGTGGAGGGATCTGGAGAAGTACTTTGTATTTATTTTTATAGAGTTGTGAGGAGTCGCTTTCAGACTTTTCTGACAAAAATTCCTTGAAGTACATATAATGCAATTTGTACTTAGCTCAGGCCTCAGAAATTAACCTTGATTTGCTCAGCTAATATGCCTTCCCTTTGTCCACGTTGGTTTTGTTGCCTCCTTCCCTCTGTGCATGTACAGCCTCTGACCACATGGGTTTGTTTGCTGCCCTGGTCCTTCCTTTAAAGCTGCCTTCATCCACAGCTGCTGACCCACAGATGAGGTGGCTCAGAAAAATGAAAGGTGTGTGTGGTCTTTGCCTTTGTCCTAAATCTTTTTTCCTGTTATCTGAATTCAGATCAGAGAAAGCGCAACACTGACCAGAGATGTACTTGAGCAACACTTCAATGATTTAAAAGGGACCCTAAAGAAGCTGTTGGATGAGCGGCTGCTGTCGCTGCTGCAGGAAGTGGATGCCATAGAACAGGAGAGCATCAAGCCCCTGGATGAATGCCAGAAGCTGATAGAGCACGGAGTCAGCACCGCTGATGATCTGCTGCGGGAAGGTGAGGAGGGCCCACGTGAAGCCTTAGTTCTGCCTTTCAGTGCGTCTTTTCTCAATAGTCAGGAGTTATCTGCTCGTGGAAATGGGCCTTACTTGCAGGGGTGTCCTGCAGCCCACCACGCTGGTATGAATAGTCAGGCTACATTGAAATAAAATACATCTTGGGTGCCATAATTACAAAATGTCTCTGGTCCTAAGTCAGCAACTGACTCTGGTAGAATTTCAGTTGTGGAAAACAAAGTCAGTCCACTGTAAGGATACATGTCATCTGTTGTGGACCAGTAGTTCTCATTGCAGGATAAAATGATTATAACTTGAATTTGTCTGTCTTGGGAAGTGGCTTACTGCTCAGACTGAGTGAGCAGATGTCTGTAACTGGCAGAAAGTTTCTTCTGGCTTAATGGAACAGCAACTGGAGTAAATGTTGTTTTTTCCCTGTTCAGTGTGATTGTGTTCCCAGTAGTGGGGAGAGGAGTGAACTGGCCACTGTGTGGAAAAGGTTTCTCCAAAAGATTTGACAAAAATAGACATGTGGAATATTACTCTAAGAGCCAGTCAGCCTCCATCTGAACTGTTCTAAGTTTGTACCCTGCTGATGCTAAATACCTAGCCAGAAAGGAATGTCACTCTTGACTGTTCTGCCTACGTTGGAGAACCTACTGGGAGCCTGTCTGAGCCATGAGTGTGTTGGCAGTTTCCTTGCATTGTTCTCATGTCTCAGCTTTAAGCTTTCTTTCAGCACGATCTCAGTTTTGTGGACTGGTGTGTGTTGAAACCTACCAACTTGCACTCAGATATGAGTTTAGTGCTTAAAAAACACACTGGTTTGGTGGCTCTTGAGATTCCTGCTCACAGGAAGAGTGACGATCTTTAACAATTAATGTATTGGTTGATTTCCAGCACCATAACTTCTGGGACAGCTGGTAGTCACCTTGTTTTTATTTTACTTCGTGGGTTACTGAGTCACAGGGTGGTGACAAAGTAGCCTGTGTTTTGGACAAGCCTCTGTCAGCTCTCCTGAGAACCTGACCCGCTGTGCACGTCCCGTCCCATGGGTGTCTGTTCTCTCTGTAGCAATAGGAGCACTGCTGAGTTGTGTCGTTAAATGAGCAGAGGTTGTGTGAGTCAGAAAGGAGTTAAGCCTGCACACTCGTTAAATCTCTTGCTGCCAATTATGACGTTTGCTTTTCATTAGAGATTTGTAATGTTTGTAATCCTCCATTTGGAAAAGAACTGAGCTTGCTTATGTGGTAAATTACCGTAAAGTCATCAGATAGGGGATGGAGCATGCATCTCTGTAAGCTGAAGTGTGGGATGCTGCTTTATATGGAAGGCTTATGAAAAGATTTCTGTTTATCTCCACGCTTCAGTACATGGGTTACCTCATTCATTATGATAATACCATTTGTTTCGTAGCAAAGAGAACAATGGCTGAAATTATTTTTTGCTTTTAAGCTCCCGCTTTTTGACTTTTCTGCTCATTGAAGGTGCTCTGCCTTTTTCTTACTTTAAAGCAGATGGAAAAAAGGATTAAGAATTCTGATTTCTGGCATCCAACCCCGGTTCTGCTACTTTCTGAGACTTGAGGCAAATTATTACATGCTACAGAAGTGTCTACAGGAAGCTTGGGAGCTTCAGAAGTTGCTAGATAGGCACTGTGTTGTTAACTATAATTGTATTTTCTAGCTAAGTGTCTAGCAAAAGTGCTGAGAATGCTTCGTGTTTAATTGGCTGTTCGTGTCAGAACTAGTTATTCTTTGAAACAAAGAATGCCTTTCTTGGACGTTTTTCTCATTAGGAATATTTTTACCATTTGATTCCAGGAGAGAGTGCAGTCCACGGAGATGTGGGACAACAGAATGAAAAACTTTGCAGCTTTACAAAAAAAGCATTACATATTCAGCTAGATAGGTAAGATACTGTCATGCCAAGGTGATCTGAAGCAGCAGCACACGTGCTGTTCCTGTAGAGGGGATCTTTTCTCCTTTAAAAAAAAAACCCTCCGCTCCATTCCCTCAAGAGATTTATCTGAGCTGTTACTGTCCTGCTTGTTTCGTAGACTTTCACTGGGGCTGGCAGTTGCAGAACAGAGTGGTTTTCAACCTACATATGTTCAGTAGAAATACAGGCTGTTTGTTTGTCAGTGGTGAAGCTGCTCCCTGGGGAACAGCCTGTATTTCACAGTGTTTACTGAGAAACAGTCTGGTTAGGGCTGAAACGCTTGGTGTTTTCTGAGCCTTTTAAGTTTGAAATGCACATGCCAATTCCTGCAGCTGTTCTCTCTTTGCAAAGTCTGTACAGATTGAAGTGTATGGATGAAATGAATTTGTAGGAGCTGGCCTTTTCATTACAGCAAACTTTCATTTCTCAGCTTACCAGAAGTGCCCTCCTTGGTTGACGTGCCTTGTTTGTCTGCCCAGCTGGATGACTGCCTTCTTACTATACTGAAAAATCAAATATTCCAACATGGAACTGTAGCCTCTCGCCCACCTGTTCAATTAGAGGAATTCGTTGAGAAGCCTGGAGGTATTTTAGTCCGATGGTGTAAGGTAGGTAAAACATCCAGAGGTGGTGCACCTCTGCCACGCTGTCCCCTTCCATCCGTGGAAGTTTGGAGGACCAGCTGCAAGTGCTGCCTACCCCTACTCCCCATGCTTAGCCCAGTGCCAGATCCTGGACAAGCAGGAAGTGTCTCCTTCATATACTCTTCCCACTAAACAAACGAGGAGTAACCTGTTTGTACAGCATCACCACAGACAAGACTGAGAAGTGGTGGTGTGTGTTTGACAGGTGCGGTTCATGCGTAGCCCGCTGATGCTGTGGAACTGTGTGGTTCTCTTGAATGGCAGCAGCAGATGAATGCTATTGCTGAGACTCAGCTTGATTGCTGGGTGGTGCTTTGGTTCCCCTTTTGAAGACGCTTCGCAGACCTGAGATTATCATCCAGAGGCCAAACCTGTTGTTAGGCTTTTGTACCTAAATGGGTTTGTGTTCATGGGAAATAAGTGAATAGAAAAATACTTTAATATTGGCATTAGCTCCTCGGGTAGTCTCTCTTTGATATGAAAAAACTATTTTTGAGTAAATCGTTGCTGTGCTGTGGTTTAGTCATTGCCGGACAGCTCCATACTCCTTGACGACGCTGAAAAACTTCTGTTGTTCTAGCAACAGCCAGCCATTGGTCACCTTACCTTGTAAAGGATGTGGGCTCTGGGGGTAAAGCCATCGGTGCCATTGTCACATGTAGTCTTGATTTTTTTTCTGTGCTATAAGGAGTACCCTGAATTTGGTCATGCTTGAGTGATATACTAGAGCTTTGTAAAAATAAATAAATAAAAATCTCTTTTGACTTAGAGATACCAAGGAATTGGAATCAATTCCATGGAACAGTTCATTAAGGATAACTGTGAATTTTCTTTCCTGTTGAAAGCTAGCACTGAATTTCTTCTCTGAATTTGTCTTCAGTTTCAGTTTTTGCTCTGCTAGTCTGAAAAGTGTTATGTTAAATGTCTGGTTCTACAGCTGCTTCTAAACTTCCTTTTTTACTAGTAGGTTTGGGCACTGATCTTATTTTCTATAAGGCCTGCTTTCTGCTCTTTAATACTTTGTGACTCTGAATTGCCTTTGCTGACAGCTTGCAGTACTGTCCTAATGTGTGCTGCCTCAGAGGTGGAAGGAGAATAGAGCAGAGTCCCTTACTAATGTAATAAATGTTTCTCTAGGTGGATGATGACTTTATACCACAAGACTACAGACTGCAATATCGTAAGAGCGCTGCTAGTCACTTTGAAGATGTGTATGTTGGCTCAGAGACAGAGTTCATAGTACTGCATATTGATCCTAATGTTGATTACCAGTTCAGAGTCTGTGCCCGAGGAGATGGACGGCAAGAGTGGAGTCCATGGAGCGTTCCTCAGATCGGCCGTACCACGCTCGTTCCCCATGGTACTGTTCCATTGCTATTCATCTTCATCTTAAGCTTGTGTTATCGGTGCAGCACTCCTGGAAGTCTATAGCTGGCTTATGGACCTGCTTTTTGTACAGTGATGAGGTTTCCTTACCTACAATTTGTCTGTGTAACGTATGGTGAACTATCTATCCTTTAATCCTTGGATTCATTCTTGGCTAACTTGGATTTCAGCTTGTAGGGTGTGAGTTGGTGAGCTCTTCCAGCAAGTGTGTTCGTGCTTAGCCTTGGAAAGCACCGAGCCAGTGTTTGCAGATCAGAAGTGAAGTTTTTTTTTTTCCCCTCATCTCTCACTCCTATAGAAGTGTTCTTTGACCTGCAGTCAAGCAGCAAGTTCTTGTCTTGTCTGCAAGAGAGAAAACCTCAGTTTTATGCTCACTTTCAAATTTCTAAATGCAGTGGGTCATCAGGGTTTTCTTTTACCAACAAGGTGACTTCGCAGGGATTGCAGTAAAGAGTGAACTTCTGGGGAACTCTGTGAGCTGGGAAATATTTTCCATAATTGTAAAAGATTTGAAAAATTTTCCCATCAGAAGAAGGCAAGACCAGCCCATGTTCTTTACATAGTTTAAGCTTCATGTGAGGTAACCTGAGCAGATGTTGTGACTGGCTTTATTTTGCACAGACAGTAGCTAGTCTAGTTGAGGTTCACGCTTATATACATGTATGTTTTTCTTTTGAAGAATGGACAACTGGTTTGGAGGGTTACAGCTTGAGCAGTCGAAGAAACATAGCACTTCGAAATGATTCTCAGTCATGCGGTGTGCTCTACTCCAAAGCTCCTACTTATTTCTGTGGGCAGACATTAACGTTCAGGCAAGTACTTTGGTGTCTGGTGCATCTGCTGTGAACCAAGATTCCTTCTGTAGTCAATACTGGAATTGTCTGTAAACCCGAGTCATGATACATGTTTGAATGCTCTTATCAGCTCAGCCCTGGTCAAGGTAGCATGTCTGTGTGAAGTCTGAACTTCCTTCTCTGTTAAGTTCAGTTTCTGTAATTTATTCCATGGTGTTTCATTTCTCCTTTCCTGGTAATGAATTATCTTGAGATGGTTGGTAGTATGAGGATGTATTCAGTTGCCCTGTCTGAGACAGGATAAAAAGACCAAAAGCTTTCATTTGAAATCTGTTACTAGTTTTAACATCTCTTGGCTCAGAAGTGCCTGTGAAATTAAAGGCAGAACTCTGAGGTTTCAGACCAGTGTCTGGATCTGTTTCAGACCAATGTCTTTTATCTTTTTTTTTTTTATTTTTTAATTGGTAACACATGAACATCTTTTACTTTACAGTTTGGTAATGTGGACTCCTCTCCAAGATGAGATTGTTTCAGGATGGCAGAGCACTAACAAGCACATGTCCTTGAGGACTGTAATGACATGAATGTTAAGATTGAAGACAACCTCAAAAATTAGTTGTTCCTCTTCCAAAGCTCAAGAGTAGCTTCCTGTTTCAAAGTGCATGAGATTTTGCTGAGCAGTGAAATGTAGTATTTGGTGCTTGGCTTTCTCCATCTGTTGAAACAAAAGTATATTCACGGGGATATGTGGCTGCAGAGGCTAGAAAATGCTGAATGTAAACGAGCAAGTGTGGGTACAGACTGATAGGATAAAATTCTTACTTTTTTATGGTTCTATATTTATGTTGTTTGTTTTTTTTTAGTGTCATATTTGGGTTGAAAATAAATGTACAGACAGAAAACTCAAGTCTCCCTTAACGGGGGATGGAATTAATTAACATTACCTTGTGCTGTTTATAAAACTTCACTCAGGGCTTAAAATCTGGAGTAGGGTACCAAAACAAATTAAAGAAATCTCAGCTGAGGTTGTTTTTGGAAAACACTGTGGGTCACTTCCGTATCAAAAGCTCCCTGGATAGTTTAACTTTCCAATTTTGCTTTGCTTTACAGCACAAGGCTCTTGCTGTCTTAGTGACATTCCCAGGGGCCTGAATAACTTGTCAGAGTGCAAAAGTAAAACGTGTTTCCAATTTTATCTTCCTCCTTTGTCCAGGAAGAGTTAACCCATTGTGTGCCAGTCTACTGCCCCGTTAATTTTCAGTTCGTAAAAGCTTCTGCTTAAGACTTTCTATTGTTTGACAACTAAGAATCACTGCTTCTTTCCCTTAAACTGCAAAAGAAAAAAAAAAGCCATTGTTTTACTTTCTAGAAAAGACCAGCTGAGTTTCCTGAGTCACTCAGGCCTCTCTCTGAAGCGTGATTTGGTACCTTTCAGAAATGGCAGTATGAGGGAAGGACCCACACAGAGAAGCACCCTTCAGTACACAAACTGTGTGCCCTCACTCAGCTGCTGGAGCCCAGGGCAGCTGTGTCCCAGGCCATTTGCACAACTTGTTTGCTTTTTATTTCCCAGGACCAGAATCCAGCTGAGCAGAAGCCAGATTGTTAATGTTCTTCTAGGCATTACTTTTAATATTGATTCGTACCAAGCTGATTTACTATTTAAAACAAAACAACAAAAGCAACACCACCATCAAAACGCATCATCCCTCCCCACAACCTGTTTAAAACAGAACCTAGCAGAGCTCAAAAAAACTGTTTTAGTCACATGCTTGTTAAATAGGGGTTGAAATTTCAGTCATGTTTCCATAAGACAGGATGTTCACCAGTGACCTGGTATAGGTGCTTGTAGTTTTGCACATACTGTTTCTTAAGACATGTTTTGGACAACTGAAAGCCATCTCAAAAGACTCCAAGATGCAGCAGTGGAGAACTTCTTAAAATAGCAGTGGAAATTGGAAGGAAGCAAGTTAATTTCCTGTGCAGAATGATAGCTGGAGTATTGTTCAGTGGAGCTGTTGAAAAAGCTGGTAGGACTTTGGGTCACTCAACAGCGATCTCTCCCAAAGGTTGGACAAATTTGTTGAAAGCTGTGGAGGTATTTCATGGCGGGGCATTATTGTGTGCTTTGATGTGAGGCTTCAGGGTTTGACTTGACTTTTTGCCTGGTAGAATTGAAACTGTGGGACAGCCAGACAGACGGGACAGCCTGGGAGTGTGTGTGGAGCAGCAGAATGGCTACGATTCTTTGCAGCGAGATAAAGCTGTGTGCATCAGCACAAACGGTGAGTCTGAGTCACAGAGCTGAAGAGCACGATCTATTTTTTTTCCCCAAAACTTATAGCCCCTAGTCCTTTGTATCCCTGGATAACACATGAGCATCTTCACCCACAGTTTGTATATATTCTGCTCATGCAATTAAAATCTTTTGAGGTCTTGAGTCTCCTGCATGCAGTTACTGGGGCCTGTTTGATGTGGCAGCAGCGTGGCAGGATTGCCTTTCACTGTTTTTTCTCTGCAAAAACGGAGACATGGTATTGCATGTTGGTGCATATAAAAATGAGAAATAACGTTGATACCTTGACTGTTTCAGGGGCAGTGTTTGTAAATGGAAAAGAGATGACAAACCAACTGCCTGCCGTTACTTCGGGATCAACTGTGACATTTGACATGGAAGTTGTGCAGTTAGGGCCTTCCAGCACTGAGGGAGGAAACTTCAAGCTCAGAGTAACCATTAGCTCTAACAACAGGGAAGTGGTCTTCGACTGGGTACTGGACCAATGCTGTGTCTCTCTGTATTTTGGATGTTCCTTTTCATACCCAGGGTGGAAAGTTCTGGTGTTTTAACAGCTCAGGAGAGTGAAGGGATTCTTGTTCTTGCTGTAACGTGTAATACAAGACCTGGGCTTCCAGCTGTTTTGTAACAACAATCTTTATACTACTTGAACTCCACTATGTTGTACTTCCTACTGGATTCATTTCAAAACATAATTGTGAAACAGTGGATTTGTTACTCTGGAAAAGGTTAAACAGGCAGTTGCATAGACAATTTAAGCAAGTTTGTAAGACTTTTTTTTTTTTCTTCCAGACTTGATTTTTTTTTTATCAGTATTTCATTGTACTCTAGCCTCAGGGTACGCTTGTTGTATGAAATTAACTTTGCTTAATGCTGCTGTTCTGTGAAATAAGCCTGAAAACTTTTAGGGAGTAGGAGGTAATGGACCAAAGTGTTTTATTTATACCACTCATAAAAAGAGCAGAGTACTTAGAGCAGTGATGCCCTGCTATGCTTCCTTGTGCACAGCGCTGCCTTAATAACATGAACAGACAGTGGGTCCTGCATGCAACGGCATTTCTTCCATGCACGGTACTGTTCATTCCTCCGAAACAGGGATGTCTGAGCCATAGTGTTCGTTCAGATATGTAGCTGGTCTGTTCAATGTCTCACGTAAGTGCCTTATTTCCAGGTATTTCTTGTTCTCTGTATTGTCACTTGGAATATATTTTCTAGAGTAGTTGCACAGCAATGCTTACATCCCCAATTCAGTGCTGACACTTGTCTCAAGTGCAGACTGATGCCTACAGCTGTCCTTATCTGCTCTGAATGTCATTCTGAGTTAAACTGTATAGCCTACATCAGAGCAAGTCTTGGCAAGTAGTACTTCAGTGTGACATGCAGATAGAAGCCATGATTCCTCACAGAGCCCCCTAGGGTGCAGAGGCAACTTCCTTTCTATTGCCCCATCAGCAGAGACGGTGAAGTGCTGTTCTGGTGTGTGGGATTCCTAGAAATCCCCAGCAGCTACCTGTGCACGCCCTGCATTCAGGTGCAGTACAGGTGTGTGGTGCAGGCACTTGGGCAGACTGTCACATGCAGCAGCAAGCTGGGGCTGCAGCTGGAGATGCAGGGTAGGAGGTGATGGAGATGGGCTTTGGTTAACCTGTGGCAGTCCAAGTGAAGCAGATAGTGCCAACTTAGCTCTCTCCTCTATGTAGGTACAGGATAAGAAATTACTATGAATTAATTTAAAAGTTAGCAGTATTTCCCATAAGTAGCAAGTAAGATTCATAATGATGAGCTTGTTAAATAGAGACTATTCTTGGACAAAAGCTGAAATAATGATACTACTGGATTTAAAGAATATTTTAAAGCAGTGCTCATTGAGGACCTTAACACAGGCCTCCTTACCTCAAGCATGTTAGATTAGCTATATATATTTTTTTATAAAACCTAGACAATCATTCTACCCTTTTACTTCACGTCTAACATGAAATATTGTCCCTTTATGCTAGCATAAAAATCTTAATTACAGTGGCTTAGTATCCCCCATATTTGTATGGTCAGTACAGATTAGTTGTCCTGCCTGCATTTTTCTGCAGACAGTTGTAGTAGGGGAATGTGAATCTCACAAGAGGAGAATGGGAACTGGTAGTATGATTTACAAGAAAAAAATTGCAAGTAGATTTGGATAGATTGAGAGAACTCATATATAGCAGAATTGGATTTAACTTTACTATAAAACATGGAAGACTGGACACCTGCAGGTCAGACTGTTCTGTGCTAGCAAGGAGCAGCCTGCAGTGTTCTCAATTCCTCGAGCAAAACTATTTTAATGTTAGGGAGTAAAAAGATACTAGCATGATCATATACTTCCAGTATTCCTCTTAATTATTATGTGAGTATTGTCAGTGTGCTGTCTCCCATCTGCCACCTTAGATATTGCTCTGCTGTAGCCACAGAAGTTGAGTCATGTTCAAACCGAGTCAGTGCTGTTCAGAGAGGGTCAGGCTGGCACTGCAGCCAGCTTCAGTCTTGCCCACTTGGAAGTGCTGGTAATTCTACTAGTACAACCTCAGTGGTCAGGTACTAGTTGTAAGTCAGTGCTTCTGCTGTATGGAAATTAAAATAACGTATCTGCACTTCTGAGGAACTAGCAGCTCAGGTACCTTTTGACCTGCTTTTGGAGGGTCTAGTCAGACTTGATTCTGCAGGGTATTTACCAGCATACTGGAACATAAAGCTTAGGTCTTCAATTCAGGTACTTCCAGAAATGGTCATGCCTTCGCTCATTCACAATATAATTAGAAAGCAGCTTAAGGTAACTGTGAAGGGCTACTGCTCCCCTTGAGAGCTGAGGATGACAAAAGATTAAAATAGTTTTTCTGACTTCAGTTTTTAGCTGTATCTTGAAGAGGGCCAGCTTGCCAGTTTTGTATTTTCAACAGTGTAAGCCTAGCTGCCCAACAGACAAATTAGGTACTGTTTAGCCACATAAAAGCTGCACTCTTTGGGAGGGGTGAAAGAATCTCAGGACAAGAGACCTGAGTAGTAAATAACAAGGTATCCAAAGAACCAGAAGAGGCTTGGATTTTAACAGGTTGAAATTCTGTTCTTGCACAGCAGAGTTCACCTAGACCCTTGGCCCTGTACAGTTTTTCACCTCTAGCTATTGGAGCCTTGCAAGCAAAGAGTTTTAAGTGCTTAGGAAATCCCGAAAACTGTTTTCTGAAGCTAGTACATTCACTTACCTCAACTAAGACATTTGTGTCAAGTGAAATTTGATTTTTTTAAATAAAGTTTTATCCCACAACTGTGTATGTTTAGTAAATTGTTGGTTGGGGCATAAAGCTGAGCACAACTGAGTTCCTCTAACAAGAACACAAACACATTCTGCAGCATTGCATCTGTCTCAGTTTTTCCTCATTTTCATCTTCAGATCTTCAGAGGTCCCAAACAATTTTTGTGCAATTGTTTACTTACAAATAAAGCTCAGATCTAAACTGACATCTCTTGCAAAAAAAAAACTTTCTTACTTCAATAGTTATTAAAGCATTTGTTAATTACTTACAATATCCTTTCATAGCTACACTGTGTCTATTTTACTGTTTTCATCTCTTGACAGTTTCATTAACTGTTGCAGCTCTTCTGCATAGATTTTAGCCACCGTTACAGATGAAGCAAGCAGCAGGTATTTACTTCAAGTAAAGGCCACGTTGAACTAAGAGTTCTTATTCCCTTAGTTGTGCTTTACTTGCAGCCTGCTCCATTCTTTGGTGTCCTTTAAAGGAACATAACATGTCAGTAAGGGAGCTGATGAGAGTGCTACCATAAACATACCATTTCTGTGGAGAACCTACTTGGTAAGATATAAAGCATTTCTCCTAAAGAGTACTGCTTCAGTCTTATATCAAGAAACTAGGAATGGCAGGTATCACAGTCTCGGAAGGGAAGACTTACCTTGTTCCAGAGTCCTTGTTTTCTTGGTCGTGCAAGCATGGAGGGACAGATCTCCAAGCAGGAGCTGGTCCAACAGGAACACCTTCATTCAAGCACTTGATGATGGCACCAGACTGCTCTGTGAATTAAGAAACACTTTCAACAAGATTATCAAAGGTAAAATCGACCTGCTGGGTTGGAGTGGCTTTTGTTTTAGTTTTGTTTAAGTGATTAACACAGTGATCAGTGCATTTCAAGTTGTGACTGCTTCATTCTGGAAAGCAAATTTCTACCTTCTTCCTCCCAGCACACCCCACCACATTTCAAGGGCTGACATGGTAACTACAGTTGAGACACTCAAAACAATGTACACTTAAGGTTAACAATTTATGTTCATCTAACAGTTCTGACTAGGATATTTACTGCACTGAATTTAACATGAAAGTAAAATGGTTGGTTCCAACTTGGGGTTCACAGACCAGTTGTGTTAAGGTGACCACCAAATATAAAGTATCAGAAATCTGCCATGAACATAATAAAGGCTAGATGTAGAAGGACCATGCCACTTTTAGAGAAAGTGGCATACTGGACATGAAGTCAGAATCTAGCTGTCATATCCTGAGTATCTGATTTATTTTTAACATGGAAAAACGTTTTCAGCGTCTGCTATTCAACAGCCACTGCTCTGGTGAACACTGCAATCCCTCTTCCACAATACTGGAGAAGCACAATTTTAAACTGATAACGATTCAGACTGCTCCAAACAGTGTAAGATGCGTTTGAAATGTTAACCACTTGCATGTACATACCCCCACCTAACACCAAGAGGAAAATTAAGATTTTTGTAATCTAGCTAAAATCTGGTAATTTACGGAGACACCTTACACACAACGACAAGACTAGACCGATACTTGACTACCTTTATCCAGCACAGGAAGAGCATCACTCAATTTAAACAGCCAAGCAGAAGAGAGGTGTTACACAAGGTGCTGCCCGTTGTCTTTCTGCATGCACACAAAATGACTGGACAACCATCGTGGCAGATTTTATATTACTGAACTTTATGTACAAAAGCCGATTTCAAATAAAACATTTAATGTAAAAACAATGGTTCATTTAAACAACTGAACTTTTTTTTTTTGCTTGATTTTTTTTAAAACATCTATTGTACCATTCAAATCCTTTAAACCAGCTTACATGGGATCTTCAAACTCTCTCAAAGGTACATATAGAAAAGGCATCTTTATAAATAGAAAGCAAAGGGACTTTTTCAGCTTTTATTATAAATTGACATGACATACAAAGTTTACTGGACAGAAGTAATTTCATTACTGTTTTTTGGGGGATCACCAACTTTTTGTGCAAACAATGCTAGCCTTCTTTTAAGCATTAAGAGCATAACTGCTTAAGAAATGACATAAGCAATAATTCTAGAACTACATCTCCCCTAAAATAATCTATTTTTTTTTTTACATATGTGCACAGCTTTAGCAAATTAAAGCCAGAGAGAAATGCTTGATGTACTATCCAGAGGCAGAATTAGAGTTTGCTAAAACTCGGAGAGCTGGCGAATTCAAGAAGTTGGTAATGAAAGCTGCAGTTTCCCTCTTTCCTATTTTGTACACAAAATCAGTGACTAAGAACTTAATACTGGATGACAAATCACATCCACACCATTAGTTAAATAGTCTCACAGTTAAACACATCTTAAAGGACCATCAAAATCAGTATTTACATTTTATAAATTTCTGAAGACACCATTAGAAAGCTTATATACCCCTTAAACAAATAGGGAACTGCATCTCATGGTGATGGAATGAAATAAAAAATTAAAAATACCTGTATTTACAGCAGCATTGTTCCTTTATAAATAAAGAATATGAAAAATGCAATATTTTAAGGATAATAAAAAATTGAGGTGATGTCACTCAACCACAGTGCTTGCTGGAATAAACCCTTCGGTGCTGATACTGTACCAGTAGTGAAACCACTTTCCATTGGAAAAAATCTGTAAACGTATGCATAAAATGTGTTAACAGCAGTGCAAAACTGCTCAAATATAGTTCAGTCAGCATCTTAGTATCTGTATTGAATACAATACATCACAGAATACTTGCATAAGAAGTGCAACACATTTTCTGGTCCAATTTTACAGTGCATTTTTCCCTCAAGAGTGGCATCTCAAAAGCCAAAGCTAAACCTATGGCCTGGACTTGCAGTCTGTACTCAGGCAAAACAGCAGGCATGAACTTCCAAAGAAGTCAATTGACGTAATGCCTACATACTGACTAGAGACTCTCGGCTTTAGCATGGCACACTATGATGCAGAACCCCTGTAAAAAGGGTTTTACATCAAGTAGTTTGTGTAGCTGTGTAAATGCATACTTAAAAATATAAAAGGAGCTAATGTTCAAGTTTAAAATGGTACACTGTGTGATCAATACATCAGAATTATCCACGAAAACCAAACTGCCGGTAACCTCAAAAAGCCAAGGTGGTACTTCACTGTGTCTGCAACATGAAAAGCCAAGATCTTTCCAAACAGGCACAAGACAAAGGAAGTGCTAAGTTTGCCATCTTTCAAAATTTTAGTGTAAAATAAATTTGTAAGTATGATCAATTGATAAATGATTTCAAATACAAGGATCAAGGTTAAACTTTAAATAGTGAGACGTTATTTTCACAAAAAGCTAACTGGAGAATTTCTAAATAAGAAAAGCAGAAACTGTATCCCAAACCCCTTTCCCCAATGTTTCACAACTTCATGGTAGGAAAAACAGCCAGATACAGATGCAAAAATCTTAATATAAAAACTGTTTTACATATATTTAAATTATGCAAATTCCATAAAGTTCTTAAGACACTAATTACTAAAATTACAAAAAGATTTTCATATTGCTCTTCATGCTCAAACTCTTAGAATATTGTCATTACATCACCAAAACCGATATACATGTAGTACTTGCATAATTAACTGAATAGAAACCCTGTTAAAACAATATCCTTGTTGAAATCATTTATTTCCATCCAACAGTGCCTGTTTGGAATCTGTTTCTTGTGTGTAATTCTTTATAGCACTCATGCACCCTAGAATGTCACTTCAATGCTTGTCCGTTGAATGCAATTTGACTTTTGACTTCAGAGCTTTTGTTTCTTGCTCTGTTTTGTGACACCTGAGATGCTATCCATTTCTGAAATTCTCTCTCTCATGTTATTTTCACTATATCCATTTGTTGTCCCACTCTGTTCCTCAGAAGATTCCTCATCCGCAGGGGAGGCCGATTCTCCTTTCTCTAACTTCTGCTGCATCTCTCGGAGCCTGGCAACAGCTTTGTCTATTGACATTATGCTGATGAGGTTAAAGTCATGCATGCTGACCAGATGTAGCATAAAGTTTCGACACAAGTTCTTCTTAATTATTTTTTGTCCATAATTTTCAACAAACAGCATACAGGCATGATTCATTTGATTGTCAGCAATAAACCTGCCAAATTAAAAATAAACCATCATGAAAACAGAACATTTTCAAAAACAAAAACATACATTGAGAAATCGTGTAGGGTAACTGCACAGACTATTACTTAATCTCAGCATTTGCAACTTTTTAATTATTTTCAAAGCTGTAGAGCTACTAAGCACAAGAACATACTTTTAAACTTAGCAGATAGCTTACTACCAAACAAGCCTGTAACAATCTCTTTCTAAGCACTGAATTTTAAGTGCTAGATATATATATAGATAAATATATAACTTTTTTGTATCAAAATTAAGTTTATAACAACATACCCGTGCTTCATAACATGAAGATTCCATAATTTCATCACTTCTTTCTCTCCTTCGTTAACATCAGAGAATTCTTCAATTTGCTGAAAAGATAAAGGAGTGAGAGAAAGGATGGGAGAAGAAAGATGTGAGAACTGCGTGTCTGCTACAAGCAGTGAAAGCACACCTACAATTCAGCGTAGGTCACCTCTGCATCACAAATAACTACTGCTGAACATTTGAGAACTGCAGTCAAAAAGGTCCCATAGAGATCTGTGATAAATTGTTTCCATATTATATACACACCACTGTATTCCAGTACCAGGAGAAAGGATCACAAACAATGAGGAAAGCCTGTTAGGACCCACATGAACTGAGCTAGCATTGCAACTGAAGACATGAAAATACAGACTTTCTACATCATTAGTGGCACAGCACCTCAAAATTTCCTGCATACTCTCAAACTAAAGGCATTGTTTTCACAATATAAGCCCTATCTGCTCCCTAAAACAACTCCAGACCATTGCTTAAAAACCAAAATCCACTGAAAACAGTTTTGAATACATGGAATAATTACAGTAATGGTTTTCTCCCGTAGCCATTCAGGGTCCTTTTCATCCTCACTGTCTACTTCCATTTCTTGTGGACGGAGAGGTAGACACGTGTCACTGTGGAAATATAACCGATTGTGCCCGCTGCTGTACGTTCGCTGCTGTTCTACTTCTCCATCTTCAGATTCAAGAAATTCTGACATACTTGCTTTCGTACGCTTTGGCCTAGCAGAAGGAAAAAAGTTAACAGCTTTCAACTACTAAATCCAACATGCAAATACTATTTATGGTAATCAATTAATGCAAATTCTTCTTTTAAGCTCTAGTTTGCAAAAACGGTGGTGGGAGAGGAATAAACAAAGTCACCAGCAGTGAAATGCATCCTATTAAAAAAACCCAACCCATAACCCCTTGCCCCAAAATACCACACAGTACCTTTTGGGTAAGAGAACTATTGGGAAAAGGCAGTTAAATAAAAAAAAGTTACCTCATGATGATAAATTCCTCAACGGTTTTAAATCACACAAAGACACCACCCCTCAAGAAAGTTTTATTTTGTCAGAAACAGCTGTACTTCAACGCTAGTGCAATTTATCACTGCTTATGCACAGCTGTGGATTTACAAATCCCCAGGTTTCACACATCTGGTCCATATGCTACATCACACACGTCTGGACAGACTTTCCTCTCAATCTCCCTACCTGCAGACAAGTATGTGTGTGATAGGAGTTCTTTTGACTGGTCCATTGCGACTGAAGGCAAAACCAGGCTGACGATGGATGTCCTGGGGATTCCCTGCATAGGAGCCATCGTAGCACTCATTGATAGACACATCTATCCTAGCACCTTTCGGATGATACTGAAACAGATAATCACAAATATATTTAGCAACACACCAGGAGGTTTACACAAATGACTTTTCCAATTCTGAATACCTTGATCCTATCAATCCTATCAATCCTTGATCCTATCAATAAGCTGACATAACTCTGGTTTCCTCTCACACCACCCAAATAATTTTTAACTTCTAGAAACAAACTAAATCTTCCTTCCTACACACTATCTTACCGTTTCATACAAAAACACTCAGAATACAACCAAATATTAAAGACAACGTTAGTAAAAGCTTGCTTAAGAAGCACCCTAGAAATTAGAACACTTCTAACCAGCTAAGAAGCAAAATTTGGGAATTATCTTCTGCGCAGGGTAGTGAGTCCAGGAAACTACATTATCTTCAAATAAATAAAACAGAACTTCTCTTTAGGGTCAGATTGGTAGGATATAAATAAATATTGACTTTCAATGCTTACTGCCTTCCAAAAGCTTCAAGAGACTTCCAACCAAACGTAGAATACATTGCTTTCTACAACACAAAAAGAATATGCTGATGCAAAAGAAGCACCTGTAGTCAGAACGCAACCCACAAATTTTGTTTCTCATCTAAAATGTCAACATTCATATAATTTCATGTTAACTAAATTCAAAGGAAGCTGCAGTTAACCTGTAGGTACAGTCCTACAACTTCACAGGCTAGCAATGAAGTCACAAGACTACTTACAACGTAATTAAAGATAAATCTGCTGTGACAAAGTTTAAGGTGTTTGAGTAAACTATACAGTTTCCGACAGTTCAGTGTGCACCATGGGCAATGCAAGTCATCTCGGGCTTCAGTCTGCTGTCTTGTGTTGTTGTTATAAAGGAACTAATGGAAACAAAGAAAAAAGAGTGTTAGCATCAAATGAATTTTGTTTATTAACTTTCCAACCCCTGAACAAAGCTGGACATAATTTCAGGAAACCTCTAACAGCAAGTTTTTGGGAACATTAAATTAGCTCACTTTACTGAAACAATGGTATTTCAAGAATTCCCTCCTCCTATATGTAAGAGCACCTCTCCCCCTCCAGACATCTAACAAAATATGTCCTTTGTATTCAGGAATGTGTCAGAGATGGCCCCAGGAAGATTAATTTTTTAGAAATACTTCCTGTAAGAAGAAACATGTGGAATGGCTCCTTCTGCATGAATTTGAGACCCTGTAGGGCATCCACTAAGGCAGCAAATGAGACAGTTACACAGCCACAATTGAAACTTTCACTCAACTCTGTATGGATGTTGTAATTCCTCACAATATTTACATTCTTCCCTAACACCACCCTGCTTATTTTCAATACCTGGTAAAATATTCGCAACTTTTGTCGAGGTTCATTTAAAACATCTCTCTCTTTCCTTGTTTGAAGGTCTGTTGGCATGGATTCTTTCACAGCTGAAACAAACCACATGTATAAACATGCATTTATTTAAGCATGCATTTCAGTTTAGGGTGAAAAGCAAAGGATGGAAATTCTGCGAAGGGCACCCTCCTTCTGAAGGGAATGAGTTACTCTAGTGAACTTTGATGTAAGTAGCTTATGTCAGCAAAAAGCAAGCCTTGATGCTTTAGCTTCCTTCACAAGTCTACAAACAAACCCACCACTTTTGAGCTGTATCTTCAGTTTTGGATAACCCTTCAGAGAACTTAAGAACAATTCTACAAACATTTTCCTTCCTCCCTTCAAGCAAACAGAATTCTTAAGCTAAAAGCAAGTATAGCTGGGAAATAAAGAAAAGCTTCTTTCAGATTGCAAATACATGGCTTAAATTCAATTTCAGAAGACAAACCAGTAAGAAACTTAAGTAACACAAAACATTTAACTGAATGCAAAATATTTAACTGAAATATTAACACTTTAACTCTTATCCTCAAACACCTACTGAGGTTGGTTGTGCGTAACGGTGCTGCCCAGCTGCCTCAGAGCTTCTTCTGTACCTTATAGCATCATCAAAATTATTTGATTCCATTCAATTAACACAAAACTCCCACATACCTAAGCACGTTTATAAATCTACCCTCAGGACAGACTGAAGAAAGCCACCTACTTGCTATTGAATGGTTTAAGGTGGGCAAAACAAGTCTCAGCTCTACTGACATAAGGGTATCGTTCAGGTAATGCACTTATTACATATTTAGTATTCTGAAGAACAAAAGAAATGTCATCATCTTTACATATGAAAAATAAGTCTGTACTGCAGAGAAAATTATGACTGCCTGGGTCAGCTACTTTGAGCACTTCATAATTACAGCAAAGTTTAAGCTGCTACGTTTAGAAAGTCCTTGATGTCTTTACTCCATTGGTCTGCCTAACAGATTACAAAAGTAGGTAGATTACAAAGTAGGTCTCCAAGAAACTCTAAAATACAAGGAGATCTGGTACATGGAAGTAAAAAGAAAGCACAAGAACTTTGACAGTGGAAGTTCAAGTACTTCCCTGCTTCTCTTGCCTTTCTCCTCTTAGAAATTAGTTCACGTTCGCATGCCATGTCAGCCATCATCTTTAAGGACTTAAGAAGAAATCTTAAGTGCCTGCCACCCTTAGATTTTAAACTTACCTTAAAAAAAAAATCACAGTATATAAGATACACAAAACCCATTCGTTTCTGCTTTTCCATGTTTAAGATTATCTGAAGCAGTTGCGCCAATGTCAGGAACCTTGAAACACTGAAGTGCTAGGCAGATGATTATTCAGCATCAAAACCAAAGCTTGCTTACCTATAGTCTGAGTAGGTTTAACAGAATTGGGCTTGTTTTCTTGAGGGAGGCTTTCAGAATTTCGTGTTGCAAGAGGCTTAGCTATAGGAGCTGTAGACTTATCATTTGTGTCTCCTGTCCAACGAAGAGTAAACTGAAGTGTAGGTCCCTGAGAAAATGTTTCAAACGGAGGCAACCTCTGAAGTGAAAAAAAAAAAAAAAAAGCAAAAAACAGACATCACTAAAATTAGCTTTGCTTAAAACTAGACATTTAATATGCCAATTTTTCTAAGACAAACACAGAAGTAGTTGAAAAAGACAGTTGCTACAGTAGTTGCTAATGTCTGCCTGTGTGATGATCAAGTGCAGCTAAAGCTTTCCTAAACCAAAAGCTAAATTTAAACTTCTTTCCATACATCCTGGAACAGAAGTACTACTGTCTGCTTGGCCTATTTCATTTTCAGAGCCACTGCACTTTGAATTGTGTTTCACCTTAATCCAGAACATTTTAAGCGAAGACAAGTCTTTCAGCTATGAAAACAATCCGTACCTTCCCATCAAGTATTGTTTCCCATGTTGCTCTTTTCTTACTGATGGGACATTCTTCCATTTCCTGCATAGCCACTTCGTATTCCCCATCCAGAAGCTGCAAGCGTCTGTCAACAAGAATTATGTATCATGAGTAAAGAAGCTCATTTTTGTTTTTATTATGTCTATTAAGATGTAGAATATGTCACAGTAACTGACCTTCCCTGAAACGAAATGCATATTTTCAGGCAAACTTAAATGTGTGCTTTGAAACCTACAGATAGTAAGACTAAGATGTTATTGTACCTCCTAACTAAAAATGCAGCAAAAGACAGCAAATAAATTAAAAAACAGGTTTAAGTTAAGTGTTAAGAATATCCCTAACAATTAATAGAATATTTATTTTGGAAAATATTACCTGTTTTTATCAAATACAGTCATTTGTGCTACAAATGTTTTTTCTCCATCTTCACGATTTGAAGAATTTCTTTTTCTTCTAGCTGGAAGCTCCTCATTGACATCTGCACATAAACATTGTACCCAGTTACAATATAGGCACAAATGATTGAACAGCTTCTTTACAGTTGTAAAATATTACTGGCTGTTGATTATGTCTGATGTGTCATATACAACAGAATGACATAATATTAAATGAACAGTTAAATGCTAATGGAAAGAGCACTTAGCAGAACAGCAATCATATTTTAGATATGTTCATGTATATTTATAGCCCAGTCATATTACTCTGTCAGTATAAAGAAATGAGAATTTGGCCTTCCTCCTTTTTTTAGGTGTAAAATAGTAAGATAAAAAGGTTTGCATTCTATATGCAGTCTTCAAGGCTGCAACATCTGGTGATATAATACCTTGATAAGATTAGGAAAATAATAAGAAGTTATTTATTGGATAGTCATTTAGTTTTGATGAGAGAGCAGGACAGCACCTACAGGCGAGTCAGCAGTGACCAGTGCTGATGGAGGTCTCATGTCAGTCAGGGAGACCACAGTTACATTATGCACTCCCATCAGCATTGTGTAACACCATCATCACACCTTAATAAAAACTGGTGTTAAATGTATACAGAAATAGAAACAGTTTCTAGCTACAAATTATTTTTTAGCCCTATCTTGAAAGAGTCTGAAAACAAGTGAAAGACAGTTCAGTGGCTCATCTGTTACTGCCCTCTCCAAAAAGGACCCACATCGCAGACCACAACAATTGTATACGTGCCTACAAGACAAACATCATAAAATAACATCTGAAGATGGACTTTACCAATGTTTTCGTTAGTCTCGCCATTAATCAGTCCATTAAACTCTCTTCTTCCTGGGCGAGTTACTCTGAATAACAATGAGTAAGACTTCACCATATGGCTGTTGCTTGGTTCAAACTCATTGCTGGAAACTGCAAGTGATGGGAAGTTGCCTGGTTTTATTTGACTGAGGTCTGGGTTTAAAGGCACCTGCTTTTTACCTGTAGGAACCTGTCTTATCGGACAACTGACATCCTGTAGGAACACAAGAAAGCTACAGTTTAGGTTTTTAGAATACAAGATAAAGAGATTAAGTGTTAAAATTTATATCATTTACGGATAGTACTGGTCCTGACTTCTTTTTAAAAATAAGCCTTGTAACAGATGTAACTAAAAACTGAATAACAATCCCAGGTTTCAAATACAAAAATGGATATTTGGAAGTGTACATAAAAATGACATTTCATAACCACTTCTGGCAACAGTCATCTTTCTCCAAGTGATTAAATTAATGCTAGCATGAGACATTCAGAAAAATTGTAGAACAGTCATTAATGCTAATTTAATTCTGTTTACTTAAAGAAATTAAATGTTTTGGTTATACATGTATTCCAAAGGCTTCCTATCTTCCCCTTCCAATATTGCAAAGTGCACTTATGTGCTATCTGGGAGATAAAGAATCACTTCCCTAGGACTTATTATATTCAGTATCTCTCAGATAGATCATTGAGCACTGTGTAATATTGGCAAAACAAGGCAAGATGGCCAAAGCATGAAATTTGCAACAAAATATACAAATAATCATCAGCACCTGCTGCTTTTACCATATTTATCTGTACTACTGCAAGGAACAAAACTGGCTAGAAACAACATTAACTCTTAAACACATCAGAACAGGTCAATATTCTTAGAGAAAATAGAGAGTTCTCACTGCAAGTCTTTCCCTTTTTGGTTAAAAATTATGGTGTGCATTACTGAGCCTCTCATAGCTGTGAGGGTAACTTGTCAACTGGTATGAAACACAGCTAAAGCAGAAAAAAAAGATGAAAATTGTGTATGATTCATACTAGCCAAAATCTGCAATAATTGAGATGATCAATGTATAAACATAGGTACAGAAAAAGCAAGGAAGAGATGAGACTTGGCAGATGACTTGGGACTTCAAAACAATTACAACTTCTTCCTTTTCATCTCCAAACTCTAAAAAGCATAGACTATTTTACGATACTGTGATTGCCAACAGAATTAATAGTTTAATGATGTGACAAAAAGTGAAGTAAAAATAGATGTGGCTGAAATCCAGAATGAGCAAATATGACTTATGAGCAAGTTAAATTCAATGAAAATAAGGTGGAATGTCTTCATAAGACTTCTGGTTATTTATCAGTGAGCGGAGAAAAAAAAAAATATGTATTTGCTTCTGAAGAATTCTTTATTCAGTCAACAGAAAACGTTTCTGTAAATTAGTATGTAAACACTAAATCTCAACAGAAACATCATTTCACCATTAGCTTCTTGTGTGATAACGTTAAATAGACGTTCCAGAATCATTTTGCTCTACCACATATTAACAGTGTGTCAAATCACTTTTACCTTTCGTTTCTTGTGGCAAACTTTCACAAGCAGTACTTCCAGGGTCACAGAATTTTGTTCATTCTCTGAGTTTTGTGATGGCTTATCTAAACAGAAAAATATTTTTAGTTCTGAGAAAGTAAAAAGTCTGTTCAGTGGTNTACTTTCAGGCACAAAGACTTCTAGTCAAGTCTAAGTTTCAATTCCCCCCAGATTTATGGCAAATTTGAGAACGTATCTGTACCTAATCGCTATTGGCAGATTAAAAACACCAGCATACTTGGTCTTTAACATCTAACAGTAAGTTTGGTCTTTGTTTCTTCTTGAAAATAATTCTAACTTTCACAAAAATGGAACCAACAAACAAAAAAAACCAAGCTTCATTTCTAAAACTGGACTCATTAACATGGATTGCAAAGACAACCCATGAGCTGAGCAGTATACACTCTACATGTGAAAGAACCTACATTATGGATAAAAACTTGAACAAAGGGAATGCACTTCACTTGAGAATTCTAGTGACTCATCTAGAGACACTGGCAGTTTTATGAAATAAAAGGATTTTTTTCCATTTTAAATACAAGATATTAGAATTTTTCTTAGCAAATACAGAAACTCAGAGAACAAATAAACAAAAAATGCACCGTATCCTCTTTCAAGAGTCTCCAAAAGTTTTGTCCAGACAAATTAGCATATTAATTGCGCCAGATTCCTTAATTTACATATTTTCTATATTTCATATTTACTGCAGTGTACATTGTTTCTGCTAGTGATACTCCTTTGCATAGTACTAACAGCTGCAATACTCTTGCTCTCTTGAAAGGAATGATTTTATAGTTAACGGTACAGTCACAATCTAAACAATTGAAAACACACAGAAGTCATCAAGTCTAGTAGTAGCTTCTAAATTCTGTGACACCCCACATCTGTATGACTGCATGGTATGAGAAAGCAGTAAGAAACGCAAGGCCTGTCAGCACAGACTATGAAACAAGTATGCTATCAAGCAGGCATTTTCAATTCCATGTGTGAAGTTTACTAACACATAGCTTCTAAATCCCATCCTTCTGGAACAATATCTATTTGAATTTAAGATGCATTAGCATACACTTTCCTCCACCTTCATCTTATACTTCTTTACTCTCATCAGTAGCTGCCCCTAAAGTCCTTCTCTTTGTGGTTTCCCACCTAGGAATCTGAAGGCAACATGTAGCATGAAGTTCCTAAAGGCAGAAACACTGTTCTGAAATTCCAGAAGCAGAAGGTTCCTAATCAAGGTGCTTGAAGAACTGTCTCAGAATGACGTTACAGTTCAATACATGTGATTCTGGAATCTAGGCGTTTGCAACTTTGACTTCCAAACACCTTACTGAATTAGATCCAGTTTAGCACAAAATACTTTGATGGAACCCAACAGCTTCCAGAGTAAAGTACAGAACCTGTTACATGATTGGCAGTAGCTTTTACACCCGAGGAGTAAGATGTCATTCAGAATATTTTTAGCTGAGAAAACAGAAACGCCACTTAACTTGAATGGATAAACAGGCAGTATTTTTCAGGGAAGTAAAAAGACAGGGAATTTACCAATGCCTACAGAGCATAAAGCATGCAACTTCTGCTTTCGTTATAGGAACGGAACCCTTCATTCTGGTCTGGGAAGTCCAATATTCTGATTTTGAGAGGCAATGCCTTATGTGCATAAAAGACACAATAAAATGATTGTAAGTCACTAATAAATGATTGCAGATGCTCACAATCTCTGACAGGGCCTGTGCCTCATTTCTAGGCTCTACCTGACACAGTTTGGTCTCACACTTCTACTTACAAAAGCCACTGAATCTATCAACCAGTCCAAGTTTTGGTGGTGGTAGTTGTTTTGTTTTTTAAATATACTTCAAAGGCATAGTTCTATAAAATCACTTTCTTCGGGAACTCTTTCCTCAAGGTCTATTTCAAATCTAAATGGATGATGACACTGCCACTGTTTTGTCTCAAATCCTGGAAGGCTTAACATCACAATTAACATCACAATTACACTAGAACATATTTACAGCTCAATTTGAAGTCCTGTAACCAATGGGACAGATGGAGAATAAGTTAAGATCTGCACCCAAGCAGCAGAGATCGTAACACGCTATTCAAATATTCCCCTCACAGATCTATACTAATTTCAAAGGTGTTACACAAATGAACGGTAAAACAAGTGAATTTTGCAAACATACCATTTTTGTGGAAGAAACCGGTAAACGTAAGTTGCAAATGAGCAGACAAGCTAAACAGAAAAAACAAAGGACATATTAGAACAGTATTTTCCCCCACAGCAGCCACTCTGTTCACTGATGTTCAGGACAGGTCTAGTCATAATGGAACAGTCCCTCCTTCGACTGCTTTGAAACTGCCTGGTTCTATATGGTTGATCATGGGGAAGACGGGGGAAGGCAGAAGTTTAAGCTCTTCAGGAGAAGAGTGCTGTGTGAAGACATGAGACCTTGCTGTCACAGGCATGCAGATGTTTCCTGGACATGTGGCAACAGAAATGAGTTTTAGCTCAAACTGTTTAGAACTTCACCCTGAAGAACACACTTGGTATCAAAATTTTTGTACAAGTATTTTAAGCTGGGTTAGGAGAATCTTTACAATGGTGAAGGTAGAGCAATACATGCAATCAAAATAGTTGCATCTATTCTGTTTTGCAGCACTGCAGCTTATAGTCTAGACTCTGATTATAGAGCCATTTCATATCAAATTGCTAATTCAAGAATAAATTTGAGTTCAAAGCAAGTATTCATAAAATCAGATTAAAATGGATTTCAAGAACACTTGGCATTTCTAAGGAACGCAGTGTTTACAAAATCTGTCCATTATACTAAAACACCAGATACAATCTTAAACATCTTCAACTTCTCAGAAAGCTACAACCCGGCATTTTAAACCCCTTTTAAACACATTCCTGAGAGCACTGAGGTGGCTCCTGAAAGAGGCCAACAGCTTCAGCACCTGAAGGACAGCACCTACGCCAACTTGCACCATTCAACCATGTTACTTCTCCAGACCAACTCCAAGTACATTTTCTATAGTTTTGAAAGCACAAAAACACCACATGCAAATACACAGATTGTTTTGTTTCAACTTGATGGGTAAATATTTTCTTTTTAAGGACCAAGTATCCATAATACATGGAACAAAAGACAGTTAAGGAAAACAATACATAGTAAAGTCTATAAAATCCCTTCAAGCACAAAATTTACATATTCATTGCTAGCATGGTGCCCTCTGAGACATACCAATTATTTGCAAACACCCTGGAAAAGAATAGCTGGTAAAAAAATAAACACCACAAAGAAAAACTCTTGATGGGTCTTCATACATTCCGGCAACTTAAGTTGAACTTTCAACATTTGTTTTTGTTTTACAATTTCCAGAATGCTTTGTTCTTCATAATCAATAAATACAACAAATCAAAGGGCTTTGGAAAGTCATCTACAACCTTTCTACCTAAAAAGAACAAAAAGCCAACCCACAGGACTAAAACAGATCTCTGACAAAGTTCCGAAGATCAGAACAAAGTAATTCTGGAATGGATCGGTCCATTTCCATCGTATGTATTTTCACAAAAAAAAAAATACTTAGGTGCTTAACCAAGTTATACACAAAGAATACAATTTTAAAAAGGAAGAAAAAAGGTCATCGCTCATCACATTCAGATGTCAAACACACTGATTGCTGTATCACTTCTCAGTGAATAAGCTTTTCAAACTTATTTCAGCACTAGATGTGTCAAGAAAGACTATGCATATTTGCCATTCTTTTTGCCATTAATAGAAAGAGAGGCAAGGATGAAAATGAACTGAAATGCATCATTCCCAAGTTTAGTATCTCTGCTGCACTTGGACTTCTACCAAATACCATATGGCAAACTCAGCAAGTTCAAATCCCAACATTTTTTTCCTCATATTTGATCCAACAAAATATGAGCTCTATCCAAAATTTAAATAAGTGTTATATAATCTAAAGTAAATTCTTGCAGCAAAAGAAAACCTCTTGTAGAAAAAGATCTGATACTGAAACTGTTGAAAGTACCTTCCCTTCCCCCAAAAAAAAGGTTAAGGCAAAAACTTGTTTCAGGCTTTTATATACACGTTTTAAAAGGGCACTACAAATACTGGAAAAATTTATCCTGACATTACTTTTCTCCAAGGTTGTAAGCAACCAGTAAGCACTTAATTTTGTCAGTCAAAAAGCCTTTTGATTTAGCCTACGTATGTGCTCATTTCTACAAACACACACACACGCAGAACAGTACCTGTGAGATTCTTGCTCTCCCTTCATTTTCTCTACTTTTGATAACATATCATCTACTTTGAACGTTTTCCTGTAAAGAAAAAAAGAACAGTTCTAGCACAGCCACTTTTCCCATAACATTGAACAAGAAAATGTATTCAATCTGAACTTTGACTTGATTTTCTACGAAAAACTATGTACATGTGTAATTTTAGCCTTCTATTCCCAAAGCACGCTTTTTGGGGCATTTTCAGGCCTAGCAGCACACTCATGTTACAGGAATACACCACGGCTTTTCAAGCAGCAGCAACATAAAGAATCAAACAGACCTCTCAGAAGTAACCTTAACCTTACTGCCCAGAAGCGCCATTTACCAGCACAGTAAAAACCTTGCTAGGAACATCTCTAATGGCATTTCAGCTTAGCTCAGAGGAAATCCTCCTGCTTTAGTGACACTGAAGACAACCAGAACCATCCAGCTCTCCGGTCATTACTATTTTAAACTTGACCAAATCATGAAAACCACTTAAAACCTTATCTGACAAAACAGTTAGAAACCTAATGACCAAAGAAGACTTATCCTCCACAAAGTTACACTAAGTGAACACAATATAAAGAACAATGAATTTTGAAGCTACTTCTAGAGCTCATTCACAGGACATGGGAGGGAAGAGCATGACAAAGTATCGCAGAGTATAATCACTTCAAACAATTTCCCTCTCACATCAGTCTGTGCTTTTACACTCAGCCTGTTCTACTACATATACCACTTAATATTCATTGGCACATAAAGCTCACTCAGGAACAGAAGTTATTCTACAGTCTGTGGAATAGTCTTAATTTCTCTTTAAAGGAAAATGAATCTTTGGACCTAGAGGCCAACAAAACTCCATAGACTAGAAGTGCACAAGCAGTGAGGGCATCCTCCCGTTGCATCTCGTACCAACAACTGATGCAGACTGCAAGCAGAGCCTGTGAGCGTGAACCATTCAAAAAGACAAACGACACAACCTTTCCAAATGTCAAACTCAGGTTAGTCAAAAGAAGAAAAAGCCTCAAAATATTTCAGAAAAACTAAAAACAACCAAAAAACCAACAAAACCCACTAAATCAAATTTGCTACCTTTGAAGTTAACTTCTAAGAACACAAGAAAGTACTGCGTAACTGTTTGCATGTTACCACGTTCTCTATTCGTGCACAAGTACAAAACTGAGTTTATAGTAGTCTGCAACACCCAGGATTTTTAAGACAGCATTTACTTGTGGTACAAGTACACGCATCCTGCACATTCCTTTCTCCACCCACTCTTATTCCAGTCAAGAACAGCAATCATTAACAAAGCATTAAAAGTCACATCAAGGTAGCATGCCATCACTCTGCCAATAAATAAAATAAAATTCCATTATCAACATACTTTATGGAAACAACTTTTACTAATAGCCACTATCTTCTTTCCAACTACATCATTTGGTCTAATAAGAAAATAACACCAAAAAGAGACCCTCAGGCCAAAAGCCCATTTCAATTTTCCATCAAGTATCACTCTACCAAGCAATTATCGCTCTCGAATAATTTTTGCCTTTTTTTTTCCCTAAGCAGGAAAGACTTACAGACCACGTTGATATATGCTCATTAAGCTAGTACCAACATTTCTCTAAACTTTGGGCACCCTGCTCATTATAAATAGTTCCTCAGTATTAAAGATACAGACCAACATCAATGGAAAATTTCCTGGTAAAAACACAACTTTAGTTCCCTATTTCAAGTGATAAGCTTGTCTGGTGTTTTTCTCAGATTACTGTGGGACTGGGTATAGAAGATGTGGAGATGTGCTTACTGTTGTAATAGTTAAATTGAATAAAGTTTGGAGGTAACTTCTTCGTATTTGACATGATTCTGTTTATCAAAATGGCCATCAAAACAACGATCAGGAACTTAAGAATGGCAAAATTACTAAGAGGGAAAACAAGCAAGCATGCATATATTGCAAAGGTCAATGGAAGCAGACTGAGAACACAACAGATCCAGGAGACACTTCTTGTCAAACAGAACTCTACCAACATTTTTACTGCACTGAAGCTCTCCAAATACAAGCCTCAATAAGATCTTCCACTCTAGTTTTGGTATTTGTTCCCTTTTAAAGGTCTCCTACTTAGCAGCCTGATGTCAGTAAGCCAGTATTTTCAGAAAACCAGTGATTGAGATGGCTACTTATCTGCCTGTTATAAATCAAAACACTACCTACCTAAGATCACAGCTCTGAAACAGAGCATCGTGGGCACTAACAAAAATCAGCATGTTTCAAAGACAAACTAAGCATTACTTGTGCAGCTGAATTTGAACTGGAATTTGAAACAGTGGACAACACAATGTACATGCAAAGTGCCACTTCTTGTTTCCCAGCAACTATGGCAGACATTCAAGGAAACAGAATAAGATTCAGGTAAAAGCTCATATGCATTTCAATCAACTATAAATTAAAATAACTACTGAGCAAGAACAACTTCCTGTTGCACGGTTCTAGTTTAAAAAAACAAACAAAAACCACCTGATCATTTTTTTTTTTTTCTTCCAATTTGCCTCTGCCCTACTTTAAAAGATGCAAACAATTCACTCTGGTAACTTCTGGAAGAAAAAGCAAGCAGCAACTTTATGGAAAAAAAAATCTGCTCAAAAGACAGGGTGCATTCAAGCAGCCTCTGCCCTAAAGTACCTGAAATTGTACTTTATTGATGCAACTGTAATAAAATGGAAATACATTAACCAATATCCAAGTGATCTCAGGATGCTACATATGGTCTCTTAAAAATTCAATTCTATTGCTCAACAGATCATTCCAAAGTTACTTTGCTTCGATACAAATACAGTTGCAATTGTCTGCAAAATCTGACTGTTGCTATTTCTTAAGTGTTCATGATTAACTGTTTTAGCCCATAGCAACTGTTTACAAGCAGTAAGAACTTCAGTGTTAAAATATTATGTTTTGAAGCAACAAAAAGAAATCCAAAGTGTAACAAATGAATTTCAGCAAGGGCAGAAAACTGAAAGGACTCTGCAATTCCACAAACAATGGACACCTATGCTATGCACTTCTCATGCTGCAGTATTTCTGTATTTTCAAGTCCATTGCCATGCAGCTGTGACACCTCACGTGATAGGAACAACTATTCTGCAATGCCAGAACTGAAGCCCGTTCCTTGGATATATCTGGTTCAAAGCAACCTTTTTAGAGTGCTTGCTAGATTTTCTGTAAAAGGCTATAAACTAACCTCATTCGTTTTTCAGCTGGTTAAAATAATTAGAGAAAAGAGCACTGGTTCCTTCTAAGCCTAATTAACTGACAGAAGTCGTTTTCTGTTTGTTTTGTTCTGCTTTTTTTTTTCCTTTTTGCATTTTCTTTTAATTAAGTGTTTAGGTTACAGTTTAAATAATTATGATCAAGCATCACTGACTTCATATGCCCAGATGTTAAACATTTTTAAAAACTATTTTGTTTTTAAGAAGTTCTCCCCCAGTTAGGTGGATAATTAGGTTAGGATCCTGCAGTTACCACATCGGAGTATTCCCCACAACAGAAATCACAAGTATAAAGTCACACATGCTTAACACTGCTGAAAAGTTATTTGGTCTTAGAAATCAACTGTAAAGTGAAGTATGCATTTTTGAAGTTCATATTTTAGAACTACTTTTCAAAATAAATGTTTTACCTTTTGATATTTGTTCGGGAGTTTCTGTGGGACATGTAAGTGAGAGTTCTGTGCAAAAATATCGGCTGCAGGAAAAAAATGAGAAAGGTCAACACACTTTGTTTCCTACAAGTCCAAAGTGAAGGAGTGATAAAAGAGCAATTACTCACTGCTATGAGATTCCGGGTACGTAGAAATCTGTATATCTGTGTTGGTTCTGAGAAAAAGAAACGCGTGTTACCCAACGTGCCTTAAACCTCTAGGACAACAACAGCTTTATAACGATGCAAAAGTGTCCCACTTAACATAGCGTGTGTTTCAAACAGTTATCACAGAAGTCACAGTTTCAGCAAAGCATCTGATGTCTAAGGAACACGGAGCACACAGGTCATTATTCCACCTATTGTAGAACACAAAGCAACTTCTTGTTTAAGCTGCCATAAGCCGGCAGCCACAACTCACACCACTACCACTGCTCATTTCCCACAAAATCTGCTTCCTACAGACTTAAAATTATAAAAAAGCCGAAAAAAGTACAAAAATGTTTAGTTTGTTGTTGAAGAGGGAAGTTTTCTTCCCTGAGCTAACAAACACATCTGATACAACCCCAGGTTTACAGTCAGACAGTTTGGGATCCGATTGTTTCACGCTTGTGGAAAGCACCAAGGTCACACCAGAAGGAACCAAAACAAGGAGAGGGAGTGACCACTGCCAGTGACACACCACAGACAATTTTAAGCCTAGGAAATTCACTTGAAAAACCTTTGATACAAACAGGACCAGAAAAATGTTGATTCTGGTAAAGCAAAGTGCAGAGCGATGGAGGATAACAGAGCTGTGCTCGACGCTGATGTGAAAGTGCAGCATCGTTTGAAATCGGTGCGATAAGCAAAGTTCAAAAGAGCACGACTCACTCACAGAGAAGGGGATCTACAGTTTTAACCAAATAAGTTAAATCAGGAAGAAAAAGAAGTTTGGATCAAGATATATCTTAAAACAACCCTAACTAAATTGAAAAAATATCGGTTTTAATATTTAAAAAAAGTCACCTTCACAAGATAATGTCAGCAAGAACTGTGGAAATGACTTGATAAAGAAACTGGAGAGCAGGGGATGGGGAGAATGGAGAAGGCCTGGGTGCCCCTGCTAGGGCTGCTAGCACTGCTTCAGCTTTTCATATAAAGAAACCAAACAGCAATTTATTTTTTAAGAAATACGGTACTTCATTTGTGTATTACAGCATATTACTGCAAAGGATTTATTTTAAATAGCTGAAAACCTGATTTTGATTTAGGGAATTTTGTGATTAGAAGTGAAAAAGGACAGCATTATATAATCTTCATCTATTTTTAAAGACATTATGCAGTCTCATTTCTACATATACGAGCGTAAGACCCCAAATCTATTATTAGAGGTGCATTTTTATTACTAAAGAGAAGGAAATCTGAAAACAACCCCATGTTTATTTGTAGAAGCCTGATGAAAACCAGTGAAATTCTGTTAATGTGAAGTTTGAACCGCCATCACCATGAGATCTGTGTTTTTCAGGACAACAACAGAGGAGATGATATCAAATGCACGTAACAGAAATTAACGCACACTTTAATCGGAAGCAAAACCACCGAGTAGTCACAACTTGTAAAGAACTAAAAAACTACTGTTTAGCTTCCAAAAATCTGCGGTATCAATCAGAAAGGCACAGAAACGTGGAGGCACGCTGATGCCGACGCAGCCTGTGACTCACGGGCAGCGCTGCCGCCCCCAGTGCCGCCCCCCCGGGCACCGCTCTGCCCGCAGCCAGGCACACCTTGCACAAGCCCACGCTGCTCAGCAAAAGCTGAAAATAAATCTTTATCTTTTTCTAACATGTGACCCCGAGAAGGGACACAAACATTCAGGAGGAATGCGATGCCCGTGAGGGTTTCTCGGTGCAGGACTCGCTCGCTGCAGGGCTCTGTAACGCTCCCCCCACGGCATCACCGCGCTCCCGGCCCCCACCTGCACCGCTCCGCGCTCCTTTTCTGATAGACTGGGACGAGGGCAGGGACATGTCCCCCCACCTCTGACACTGAGCAAACACCTCACGGCCCCGCTGGCACCCACCCCGTTGGCAGTGGTGTCCATCAATTGCCCCAATGAGGCTGGGGTCCAAAGGACGTGGCACGAGGAAGGCTCTGAGGCATCCCCAAAGCTCCAACGCCGTACCGAAGTGTCACCGCTGAGCGCGGCAGTGACAGCACCGACCCAGAACGCGACCGCAGGTTCCATGGGACATCGGGAACTTCCTCCACAGCCCTCCCTGCCCGGGAACCCGGCAGCACCAGCTGCCCCGCACCGGANNCGCTCGCCCCGCGCCGGCCCCCGCCGGTAACTTTCTGGGGTACCCGAAGGCCTCTCTCCCCTCCCGCGGGTCCGCATCCAACACGCGACCCCGACCCGGGGGACGCTCGGTACCAGACAAAGAAACCCCAACCGCGGCCGAGCGCCCACCGCACGGGGCCCGGGACGGGGCCGCACAGGGCCGGGCCGGACCGAACCTCCCCGCGCGGAGCTGAGGGCGCGCAACTCCCGCACGCCCGCGCCCGCCCGGCCCCGCGCTTCCGCCCGAGCCCCGCCGGGCCCCCGCC
>WBMW01000230.1:417279-442448 GCA_013396635.1 Penelope pileata
GAGGGGGAGGGGAAGCGCCGCGCTCCAACTCCTCTAAGTCTCCTCCGCTCCGCTCTCCTCAGCGCCGCGACCAGCCGAACCCGACGACCGCGACGCGCCCGCCTCCGCCGCTCTCCCATTGGCTCCGAAGATGGCGCCGCACCGCCTCATTGGTCGGCGCCGGGCCCGCCCCCGCGTGACGCACGGATGGTTCTGGAAGAGTTTGGTTGGTCGGTGCGATTCGCCGCTTGGCGCTTCTCCCCTCCCCCTCCTTTGAACTGAATTCGCGGGAAAGGGCCGCTCGCCCCCGGCGCGGGGCATGCTGGGTAGAGCGGGCCGCCTCCGCCTGGCGCCCGGGGCCCGCCCCGGCGGCCGCCCCTCCGTTCTGCCGCTCAGCTGAGTGCTCCCCTGCTCGCCCCTTCGCCTCAGCGCTGCGGGCTCCGTTCTCGCCGTGCCCCCGCGGCCGCCCCACTCCCGAGGCAAGGCGCAGCCCTGAGGGCCGCTCCAGAGCTGGGTCCCAGGCCCTGAGGGAGCCGAGTGAAGGCCGGCGGCCGTTCTGTGGTAAAAGCGGCCGCGCTGCGTCGGTCCGGAGGTGCGGCAGCTCCGCCCGTAGCCCTGGGTTCCTCAGAGGGAAGGGGGCGCGGGGGGCGGCCCTGAGGTGAAGCGCTCCCGTCGGGCTCTGCCCCGTGCCCCTCTGCAGAAACTGCACAGCCGCGGGGGACACAGACGGCTCCGTGCTGTCGGTGTGTCCTTCGGTTCCGTGAGGAAATGAACGTAGTGATAAAGGTGAAGAGGAGAACCTTCCGTCAATCGCTGCCGTGCAGTAAATGTGCCTCAGTTATCGGCGTTGGGCTCGGAGCTGTCACTGTGCTCGCAGTGCTGCGTGCCCACGTCCGGACCATCGTCACTGCTGCCCGCACTCCCTATCTGGCATAGGTTTTATTTATTGTACTGTAATATTTATGACCTAACATCTGAAATATATATATTTTTATTTACCTCTTGGTTTTTTGTTTATGTTTTTTTGTCTGCTGCACTATTTACCTTTCATACTTGTTTTGGGGAGATCTTTTCTTCCCCGACACTATTTTTTAATGGCTTTCCTTTCTTCCCTTCCACTTTTGATACTTTCCAAGCAGACTTTTCTTTAGTTTGTTCCCACACAGATTTCCATGCATTTTTCCATAATTCATCTTTGCCACCTTTTCCCTACGTCCTATTCCTCATCCCTCCAAAAAAGTTGTATTTATTAAAGACTGTTACACATTTTACTCCATTTATGACAATTATCTTTGCTTAATATTCCAGTTTCTTGATCTCCTGTTCCTTACTTAACTTCCCTACAGCCCACTCAGCCGTTGTTGCTGAGTGTATCCATAGCTGCTGGCAGCAGCAGTGTTGATGCACTGTGTGATTCTGAGGACCTTCCATGCAGCATCTCTCCTAACACCAGGGGACTTCCTGGCAGTGCTTCTGCTGCGTTGGGTGTGTGCCAGCGTTCTGTAAGCACAGGTAGCAACAGAGCATCTCCAGGTGGTCAAAGGTTGATCCTCGGGTCAGTGATGCCCTGAGCCAAGCAATGAAAGGTAACAAACATTGCAGTGCGTGTGAGAAAGACTCCCAAATGTTGTATATCTGCAGTTGTTGTCCTTGGAAGTTGTTTATTGCCTGTAATCCATTCCTATTTCCTCCTTACTGTTTATAAGACTCTGCTGCTTCTGGTGGCTCATCCTTCTACAAGTTCAGAACCAGGAGGAGGAGCCAGAGGGCAGCTTTCCAAACGGGAGTAAGAGAGATAATTAGGCAATTAATCTCTGGCACTGGAGTGAGATCTGCCTGTGAATAGAGGAACCAAGAATGAGACTCTAGCCTTGAGTGTGGTGGGACAGTGCAACAGTAATGTGTACACGTCAGCCCTCTGGAAGCATCGCACCGATTCCCAAATAGAAAAGCTTCAGTAGTCTGGGCCTGTTTTCCTTGGTTTGTAAAAGAGACATTTCATTTTTTTTTTAATTCGTTTGTTTAGATCTCCTGCCCTGGGCTGTACACATACACTTAAGGAGTGTGCAGTGCTGTTGAGGTACTTTCTGCTGAAGGAGCCTTGACAACTCTAAGATGTTGTATTTGGGACTTTCTGGTGTGAAAGAGCACAGGGCATAACAGAACAGAAGTAATTTTGATATAAATAACACAGAAGCAAGAAAATAAATATTTCTTTTCAGAAAGACAGTGGAGATCATCATGTTTTCTTCTGAAGTGAGCTGTAGGATGAGACTGTTGTGCCTTGACCTGCCTGATAGTATAGACCTGTGCAGATTTTACAGACACATCTATTTAGAAGCAAAGTAACCCACAAAACCCAACTTGTATACATAGACCAGATAACAGCAAGAAGTTGGCCATGTTTAATGAATGACAGGGTATCTGCAAAGCCAGAAGAAGTGTGTTTTCCAATAAAGGCAAGGGGTGAAATAGTGTACCTTACTAAATTGCTACAAACTCCTAAAGCTAAAAAAGTGAAAGATGAAAATTGGTGTATTTATTTGCTATAAATAACAAAATATCCTAATATGATGCAAAGAAATACCAGTTTCGGAAGTCTAATATGATAAATGAAAGTAACAATCGTTTGCAAACAAGGTTTGTTATTGGAACAAATTCC
Source organism: Penelope pileata (assembly GCA_013396635.1). Classification (NCBI taxonomy): domain Eukaryota; kingdom Metazoa; phylum Chordata; class Aves; order Galliformes; family Cracidae; genus Penelope; species Penelope pileata. Next base: position 419,921 of record WBMW01000230.1, read on the forward strand.
TGATACTGAAAGCAGAAATAGTTGGCAGAGTGTTTTTATGATATGTCAGTTTTTATGGCTCAAGATGGCCAATTCATTCTTGTTTTCATGCACTGTTTCTGGGATTTGCATTTTATATCCAGAAGATCACATTTGTTTCCTGTTGATTGAAAGCACATGCTACTTCTACATCTTTTTTTTCCCCAAGCTTTATTGCAATGTACGTACTCAGCATTCCTGTCATCCTGAAAGGCTAAACTGCAGCAATTTTGTGCCTCTTCAGATATGTATGAAAATAAGTGCATGCATATTCTATTCCCCTTTATGATTTTTTTCTTCATTTCATAGTTACATGCTTTTCTTGGTTCCTTCTAGCTCCACTATTTAACTTTCCAGCTTCCAGACTGCCAATTGCTACATCTCTGCACAGGAATGTTTAAAATATAAATCATTTTTGAAGGGGAAATTCAATATCTGTGTACTTGGACCTCGGTCTAAATGAAAGTTCTGTCAGTATAATTAGGGTTTCCCCCACATCTTTAAAGGTGTCTGTCTAGAAATTGTTAGTAACTAAATAATCACACTGTAACAGCAGCTACCTGAGCCCTACAGAAGTGTCACTAAAGCAAATCTGCATGCTCAAAGTTACTACTACATAGCTCATAGTTTAAGTTGTCTTGTTTTCTGATAATTTTAAATATAAATTTGGAACAAAAGAATAGTGCTTACTGGCTGGATATAAACTTACGGTCAATCTTTTAAAATTTGCTTACTGATTCAGGCCATCATGTAAGCCTCTGGGAGTATTTATGAGGGAGTGCTACAATGTCACACTGGTAAGGAACTGAAATGTGCTATGCAGAGTGTTACTGGGAATAACAAACCCCAGGTGGTAGCTGGATTTCTTTATTTTGGCCTCAAAGTAATCACGAGCGCATTCAGTGGGATTCAGGGGCATCCAGCTCCTCTTCTGTGCCTACATTCTCTGTGCTGTCATTCTTCCAGGTTCTGCTTAACCACTCTCTGCTCAGCCCACCAAGACCCAGCGTTCCACATCAAAGTGAGAATGCACGGATGCTATAGAACCAGGGCAAGCAAAGACGTATTCCATGCATAGGTGGAAGGTGAGGGTCCTGCTGCTGTGCTGTACTCCAAATATGGATCTGTTTCACTTTCTTTCCCTTAAGTGAATAAATTTCACTAGATGCTGAGGTTTCATCTGCAGTAGTTATTAATTCATTCTTCAGCTCATGTTTCTTTTCAGCCTGATTCAATTTTGATCAGCAGTAACAGGCCATGGACATAATTAGATAAGCTAATCTTCCCAATATACTTGGAAAACAAAAGTCAGCTTCCACTCTGTGCTTTCCCAGTCTCGTGTGGACAGAGGATATGTGATATTCCAACTTGAGAAAGGGAGTAGCTGCAGCTTTCTGGGTAGCAGTGTGAGAGTGGGTAGGTGGAGTGCTGGGTATATTTAGGATGGCAGGATCATATTGCTGTTGGGGTGGTAACTCTACGTTTCAGTTTGCTTTCCTGCATGTTAATGTCTAGTGCTGCCCTGTTTTTATAAGCAGAAAACAAAGAGAAAATGAACTTTACTATAAGAGAACAACTTTATGAAGCGTGGCAAAAAGAAGAGCTGAGATCTTACATAGCAATCCAAGCATTCTGATGTATGGCTGTGAATGCAGCGTGCATGGAAGATTGACAGAGCAGCCACTTGTGATTCGCATTCATGTGTTTGGCTGGGGACTGCTTTTGTACAGAGCTGTTCAAATGTATTCCAGGAGCGCAGTGCTCGGGCAACTTGGCCCTCAGGGAATCTTAATGCACCCATAATGCACAGCTTGCAGTGAGCAGGTTGCTTACGTGTCTTGAGTTATTGAAGAGAGTGAAAAGTGAATGCACAACGTGTTACACCCCACTCGGTCTCTTGATCTTCTGAATTAATATTATGAAAAATGAGTGATAATTATTATTCCTTATTGCTAAGTAGAAATATGTGCTCAGGAGTTGTTTCTTGGAGTTCTCTTAGCGATACTTGAATACAGTTTTCGTGACTCATCTACAATGAAATTTATTTCCTGAATCTCTGGTAATTCTTTATTTTAGCTTGATGACTTTTTAGCTGTAATGTTTTTCTTTAGAGTTTAGATCTTGGTCTAAAACTATAAGAATTGTTTCAAAAGCATTGTGAAAAGCACAGATCCAGTTTATTATTTTGCTCTAGAAAGGTAGGAGATCTCTTAGGATGATTTAACTCTAATTATTTAAGTATTTAACTGTAAGCCCAGAAAACAGCACCAACAGTAAAAGCACTAATTACCAAAAAATACATCTCCCACAAAGAAATGAGAAAGGTTTATAATGTAACTATAGTACATTAAGGATAACATCCACTTAGTTTTGAAGACAAAGTCTAAAACAAGATTGTTACCCATGTAAAATTGGAAAAAAAATCAAAAGTGTCCCACTGAAAGAAAGTAAAGTAATGTTATTCGCCTGTTAAAACTTGAATAAATTCCATTTATCACCGAGGAATCCATAGGCAGGAAAAGAACTTGCGGAATCTGTGCTACTAAAGGACTGTCACCACTCAGCAAACTTCAGGTTATATTTGGTCTGAGCCCATTATTTTGAAGGTCTTCATCAAATCTGTAATTATTCAAAACAATGCTGCTTGAGGTGAGCTGGATAAAAGTTCCTGTCCCTTCCGCCCTCTGAGTAACAGTGGGGTTTTTTTTGTCATTTAACCAAGATTTTTTAAATTTTACCATCACAAAAAAAGTAAACAAACAAAAAAACTAGTTGGGAGTTGCTTGCCGTTTTTTACAGAAGATCTGTAGACCTTCTATACATGATAAATTCACATACACAAAAACCCCACTAAAATGTTTAATGTACAATCAGAAACAAAATTAACAGCAAAAAAAAAAGTCAAATTTTGAAGTTTACATGTTTAACACATGGAAAAGGAATAGGAATAGTAATAAATAGGAACCATGCCAGCTTGACCTGTAACTTCAGAGATCTAGCATGAATAGTACTTACTGTGAAACTGTCCTAAAATAGTGAACTTTCAGGGATTGTGTTCTCTTAAGCGAGTCCCAGAAACTATGAAAGATATTGAAAGGCTTTTGATGCAAACTTAACGATTAAACTCAGAAATGCAGAGATCAAAGCATCTACTGGGAAGGTATGAGAATTAAGGCAGTTACAGATGTAAACAGAAGTTTCTCAGGTCTGTTGACTGCCAGAATGAAAGCTTCAATCAGGAAGAAAAACATTGGAGAGTCAAAGAATATGTGAAAAGACAGTAAAAATGAAACCTCATAGTTAACAGATCATTTTAGCTTTAAGTAAGCATTAAGTTTTAGCAGGGACAGTTTGTTCTTTTGTGACTAAGCAGAGTATGTGTTAGTAAGGTGAAAATTTTGAATTTTATCATCAGACATTACTTAAATGATAAGATCAGGGCAGAAACTGTTTTCCTGGTGTTTTGTTAGTTAGCCCAGGTGCACAAAATTCACACGTGGAAAAACTAACATGTTATCTGTGCTCCTATGTGCTAGAGGTTGCTTCAGGTGGCACTTACAAGAATTTACCCTGTTTTCAGAATGCTGCTCATGGTTTATGATTCTGTAGTCTATAATCTGAATGAACCACACTTCCAGAGATAGTTTTACTGGCTGTTGATATGACCATGGTCAAAGTACTTTCACCATGCTAAACCTTCCACAGGAGATGAGAAACGCAGCAGGAGGCAAATTGTGACCGAGAATTATAAACCATCAATCCTAATCCCACTTCTTGGATAGAGAAATAAATCTTCATCTGGCATAACGTATGCTTTTTGGTACTCATCTTCTTTGTGGCTGGTACTAACATCTTTGAGTTTAAAAGATACAAGACTTTGCTCTACAGAAGTCCTATATTTTCTTGCCTTGTTATTTATGATGTGGCTAGGTCTCCCAAGGCTATGCCACAATTTTGCCTCTTTTTTGAACCTAAACAGGTTAGGGGGGTAAATGAAGATTAGCAAGACTCTACTCTGTAGAGCTCTGGCAAAACTCCTATGTGAAAATGCTGTGCAAGAAATAATATTAAATGAAAGCTCATTAAGCAGTACATGTCATGGTGTTGACAGTTTGGGAGTATGTAGGAGATGATTGATATAGTTTTAAATTGTTGAAATATGACTGGCATTCAGCTTGATGGTGAAGCATCAACTAGAATATCATGACTGACTAGTTACAACTGCCCCACTGCATTTAGACAGACCGTCAACCACTCACTAACTAGCCAAATGACAAAATCAAATTAAAAGACATACTTACAGCCACTACTGTACAAGCCCCTAGAGACTCTGAATAAACAGATGGATCTTGGACTAAGTACCAGATGTGAATTGGCAAGGAAACAATTCCAGAGGCATAGTTCCCCTTTACTGAAAATTCCCTCTATAGATGTTTGCATACTGGGGTAGCTGAGAAGAAACAGAATGCCTGAAAATGGGTAGGAGGAAAACTGATTCATAAAAACACAAGTTCAAAGCTGATACAGAGAAGAAAATAAAGGTCTTGCCTTTTTTTAATACACTATATGTAAGAGTAAATTGTCAGATAGTAGTTCTGCTAAGACATTGAATGAAAATGTTTATTTATAGCAATACTGGTTGAAGAAGAGATGAGTGAATGAAATTGTAGGAAGCATTCAAATCTAATGCTGCAGGGTAAGAGCCAACAAGTTGCAAGAATGAAGCTGTGCATTGATACAGACAAGCATTTGTCTATCAAAATGGAAACAGTAATGTTTGTATAGGGCAGGTACATGTACCAGTACTAATGCAGGTACAGAGCAGCAGGGCTGACTGATTGCACAGTCTTAAATATAAATTTTTGGAGGCTCAGAGTGGGACTGCAGTGATGAAACCACTATTTATGCAGACCGATGGCCAGTTTTGGCAGATGCAAACCCAATAATTGCATAAATTGTTTTAACTGTAAAACTGGGAAAGTTAAGGTAGTTCAAAGTTTGTGATAGCTTATTTTTAAGAGTGTATTCCAAGCTGTTCATTAACAGCTGTGTTCAGGATTCAGGATGAACACATGTCCATGGCTCAATTGAAGGTGGTGAAAGTTTCCCAATTATTTTCATGATGTCACAACATCATCAACATTGTTTAAATGTCATGTCCATATAGTATAAGTTAACTATGAAATTCTAAACATCTGGTGACATTTAAAAAAAAAGCTATAATTGCTTTTGCACTTATTTAGTGAAACAGCAGAGATAGATAAGAGATATCTAAACCAATCTACCATTTAAATGTTTGCCTTCTGCACACTAACCTTCCTGTGCTTTAATACAGACAAGCTGTAAAGCACTGTTTTTATTTCTAATTCACAGTATGGGTTTTTTTCTTTTTTTTCTTTCTTTCTTTTTTTTTTTTTTTCAGACTGTGATCTATAAATATTAGGCTGTGACTGCCAGAACTTTTCTTGCAAGCACCTACTGGCTGGAGTTTTTCTAAAGAAACTTCATAAAAGCAGAGGCAGCAGAAGACGGAGTCACCCTACAGGTGACAGGTGTGGCAGTTGTTTCTGCAGTCTTCCCAATAGGATTTGTGAACCTCTGTATCTCAACATCTTTATTGGTAATGGATCCTTCCCTTAATTTGCAGTGATGCATTTGGAATGTCAGCTTCTAAAACAAGGCACATGGGAGGCATCTAAAGTAGATTTTTTGAAAGGAAAATGAACAAAGAGCATGTCAGGTTCCATTTTGATTTGCATGACAAATCCAGCATGCAGCATTCGGGTGGGTTGGGCTGGGCTTGCCTGCCACTCACTGCATTTGTCACATTGGTTTGAACACTTTTGACAGTCTGTAATGTTAATTGTTCTGAGGGCTGTTTTGCTGGAGGAAGAAAACGAAAGTGTTTCGGTTCTTTTTCTACTTTTTTCGTTTACAGGAAAGGAGGGATATCTGAGGGAGCAGAAAATGTTTTCAATCTGGCTTTGATCTGTTTTGCTTATAAATAATCCCATGAGTTCACCAACAAGTTCAGTATTTTAAATGTTATTGTTACTGTGCCTGTGTGTGTTTTGAGAGGGAAATACTAGGCCCCTAAACTAGAAACCTGGGGAGCCCATTGTTTTGGTGCACACCATTCTTTCTTCCTTTAAGTCCCACAGAGATGGGTCCTGCAGAGCGGTTTGTCCTCTGCCTATATGCTTCTATCAGATGATATTGTGGTGCTTTGACAAGTGCTAACAAGGAATTTAATGCCCTCAGAGGCACTGGTGGACACACATTGTTGTTGGTGTGTGGATAGCATGTGAATAGCTCCCACGTATGTCAAAGACCTGGTGGGAGATAAGTGCATATGACTGAATTTTTCTGGAGAAACAATTAAAGGTGGAGGTTGCTGTCACACTTCTGTACCATGTGTTAAAGCAGTCATGCATGGTGTTTTTTGAGTTTCAGAGTTCTCACTGAGTGATGTTGGCAGAGCACTGTATGTCGGTCACAAAAATGTTTTCAAACTGATAAAATGATCAGCAGTGAAGTTTCAGGAGAAGATTTTGTTGTGTATGTTTGTGTCTGTTCACAGTTACAGCTGTTTTTCAGCCAAAGGAGAGCCTGGAGCTTAAAGAATGAGGAGAGGAAGACAGAATTTCCCACAAGCTTCCAGGTAATGGCTGGCATCTTCTTCTAAGCTTTGAATTGCTGCACTGCATGGGGTGTTCTTATTTACATGCTGTGAACTAAGAGTACCATGACATACAAGCTTTGATAAAGTAAAATCATGTAATCAGATGCAGAAATATCAAAATAAATGAAGGTATACAATCAAGTACAGCAATTCCAATTATATTGTGGCTTAGTGACTCAGCATGCTAATACAGCTTCACTTTCCATGCCCAATCTTCCTTCGGGGCTACTTTACTAAAGTCTGCAGACTTGCATCAGGGTTGGTTTGAGCTGCTGCATCTCAAAAAAGTCAAAACCAAGGAACTAAAAATTGTTACTGATCATTAATTATATTCTTACACTACTGCTTTGGGAGTGGTCAGCCTGTTGTGCAGCTTCACTGAGTGCTGAGCTCAGTGGATTACAGGTACTCACTGAAATTCAGGTCCAGAGAGCTGGAAGGCTTTGCCTTGCAAGCAGGGATGGCGTGTGCTGGGATGGCTCAGCTGCTGGATCTTTAAATACTCTTGTGACTTGAAAAGGTGAGTTGATAGCAGTGTAATATGCAAAACCATAGCTTGTGGCAGACTCGGGCTCTCCAGTGGGCACAGCCTGGGTCTGGAGCTGCAGCGGTCGCTGCAAGGTGAGCAGCACATGGAGCGGCTGTGATTCAGAGCTGCCTCGGCCTCGAGGATCTGACCTCAGTGGTTTGTAGCTCTCAGTCTTGTGACTGGATGCTGCCTCTGCATTTCCTGGCAGCTTTCCTGTTTGATCACTTCGTGGAAAACAGTGCCACAATTTCCTGTTAGGGTGAAAAGCTGCTAAACCTCTCCCACTAAGAACTCATTTTTTTTCTTTCAAATTGGTGCCCAGTGTTAGAAATAAGCATGAATCCAAGTCATAACAGGTGGAAAGATTACCACTGTATTTGATGGTTCCTGAAAAGTGATTTGTGTTTTTAACAGGAGCCAGTTGCTGTGTACTCAGTAACACCTTTTAAGCCATTCTGCTTTAATAAAAGCCAAAGACCACCTACACCTTTTTTTGGCTGTTACGTTGAAAAGTGTTTTGCCGAAACCCTTGTGTCCCCGCTGCGCTGTTGCTTCCCCTCGAGCTCGTGTTCCAGACAAACATCATCTGCGTCACTTGTCACCCCCGTGGGGAGCAGCCCCTGTTCGTCTCCTGCCAGCTCAGTATGGCAGTGACAAAGCACAAAGCCTTTGGGCTGCGGGTGACAGGTATTTACAACAACTCCCTAAAAGGAAAATACCCCTGTGCCCACATGTGGTTCTTTTCCTGCTTTCATGACTACTGATTTCCCAGCAGGAAGCTGCCCTGCGAGAGGGCAGAGCTGCAGGGAGGAGCCCGGCGCAGCACCGTGCCGTGCCCGAGGGGCTCCCGGGGCGGCGGGGCTCGGGGAGGCGCCGTGTGAGCGCGTTTCTGCGGGTCGGGAAATGTCAGAGCTCCCCCTCCTTCCCGCCCTTGTGCCTCTTCCCACCCGAACCCTCGCCACTCGGAGCCGCCTTCCCGTTGCCCTCACGCCCAGCTTTGAGCGCATCACCGGGCCCCGCACCCTTCGCGACCCGGCCCCGCCGCAGCCCGATGCCGGCAGCGCCGCGTGGGGTGGGGAGGGGAAAGGAGGAGAGAGGGCGGCTGCCGCCAGGGGGCGCCGGAGCGGCGGCGGCCGGAAGGGGAAGGCGGCGGCGGCCGGAAGTGCCGGGCCGGGTGCGCGCGTGGGTCCTGAGGTGCTGCAGGCATGGCGGAGCGCATCGAGCAGCGCCTGGAGGACCGAGTCCCGGAGCTGGAGCAGCTGGAGCGGGTCGGCCTCTTCACTCGCGAGGAGATCAGGTGAGGGGGCCCCGGGCCCGGCAGCACGGCCCCGTGCCGAGGGCCCCGTACTGACGGCCCCGTGTGCCCTTTCCGCAGGGCCGTCCTGAAGAAGGCCACGGCTCTGGAGTACAAAATACAGCGGAGAGCCCTTCGGAAGGAGGACTTTATCAGCTACATTCAGGTAGGCCGTACGGATCGGCGGTGCGAATCGCGTAGATCCCGCTGTGTCAGGAGTTAAGGGGTTTTTTAGTTGTATGTAAGCAACTCTGCGTCCCGAGGGCTGTCCTCGCCGGACCCGCAGCGCGTCCTCGTGAGCGGTTCCTTAGGCCGCGAGGAAATGGCTCTAAACTAAGAGAGGATGCATTTAGGTCAGCTATCAGAAAGACATTCCTTATTCGGAGCGGGGAGGCCCTGGCACTGCCCAGAGCTGTGAGTGACCATCCCTGGCGGTGCCCAAGGCCGTGCGTGGGCCCTGGGCAGCTGAGCTGGGGGCACCGAGCCCATGGCAGGGGTGGGGCTGGGGGCTGGGAGGGCCCTTCCAACCCAACCTTTCTGTGGTGGTTCCGTTAGCACAGGCTGAGCATGAAGCTTAGCCAGGAGCTGGCAGCTCTGTGGGATGAGGGAGACTTTGTCCTTGTGTTTTCCACAGTTCCTTCTCTCTCCAGGGATGTAGAGATCCCAGCTTCCTGATGTGCTGTGCAAGTTGGCTTTCCCCATAACTCATCTTTTGTAGTCTCAGGAATGCAGGTTGTGCATTACAATTCTGGGAGTGTGGGTTGCTAACAGGGCAAGGCTGAAATACCATGTGCAGTAAAAATGCTTGAACTTACTGCTAGTCAGCCTTAGAAAAGTAGTGGGCTGGCCACAGAGTTGTTGCTTCTGTTTTCCTGGATGTACTTTTTATTATCTGCGTGACTAGCTATAAAATACTTCATCTGTTCTTTTTTTGTTGTTGTTATTTTTTTCTTTGCTATTACATATCTCTTCATTTGCTTTTAAATGTATTTTTTTCTCCTCACTCTAGTATGAAATCAATCTGCTGGAACTAATCAAGAAAAGAAGAGCAGTAAGTTTATCAATTCCTTAGAGCGCAAAACACTGTGCACCCAATTTTCTTGTGCCATGAAAATAATGCGTTGTTTCTCCTAGCGCACCGGGTACTCCTTTAAGAAGGATGAAATTGAGAGCTCTATCATGCATAGGGTCCATAGCCTCTTCAAACGTGCCACAGGAAAATGGAAAGTAAGTTTGTTTCTTTCACTTGCAGTGAGAGGCTGAAAATCTTTTGACATGCTGTGATGTAAAAATTTACCTGGATATCACTGCCACCAAATATTTTCAGTGTAATACAGAGAAATGTAACAGAAAAACTAAGAAAAATTTGGTCTTATAGTTAGCAGTGTCCTCAGAAGTAGATCATTCATATCAGATGTATTTTTTTGTAGAGAAACAGTATTTTGTCTTTTCTGAGTTATTGGTCATCATCAGTCTTCAGCCATATACTGCCATATGAGTTTGGTGCACCTCCTTGCAAGCACCAGAAGTGGAAAAGACTTTCACTTGCTTTGTGCAAAGATTGCTTTGATGCCTCCTGTGATAAAACCTAAGCGAGGTACATGAGAAATCATTGCAGTGAGTTCTCTGTTGAGTTAAGCATAACACAGATTTCACTGCAGAGACTGCAGGGGTGCATATTGAGATGGAGGGTTGGTTTTCTTCAGTTATTTTGCGGGAATCTGAATATCTGGAAAAAAAAAAAGTGAATTTGGTATTCAGAATTCCTTCTTTCTGCATGTCAAGTGCATATTGTTTGCTTGTCAGTGTGCAAGAGTGCTTTTGTACTTGCCTTGTTGCGATTTTGGTTCTTTCCCCTTTGCATTTCCACCAGGAAGATGTCCAGCTTTGGCTGTCGCATGTTGCCTTTTGCAAGCAATGGGTGAGTTTTCAAAATACTGATCTTACTGATTAAGGATACTGGATTGCTGGTCAGTCAGGCATTGAATTACAAAAACTTGTATTACTAGGCAAGGGAACATTTTACTGCAACATGCTGGAGTTCTGAAATCATTTTGATGGTGTAATTGGGGCTGCCAGGGATTTTTAGTGATATATATAAATGCAGAATCTGATTCAGATGAATTCCTATGAAATGTGATGGCTGTAGCTGGCAAAGGCAAGGCTAATTGCCTTGAATCTGGAGTACCATTTGGTTTGAGAGTATTCATTCTGTGGAATATACAGAAATACATTCTGCTTGTGAATTGTGATTTTGTTTCAAACATTATAGTGATTATGCTGAAAAGTAATTCTGGCAGTTCAGTACTTTGTAATGTCTCTGTGCAAATCTTCCTGTTATTCCTAGCATTCAGTCATTATTCTTCTTATACTGGAGAATGTGACCTTGTCACAGTAATGCCAGTGACCAAAGGAAACCACAGTTTTTACCTTAAAAGTGGTCAGTGAGACAATGGATTTGTAACTTAGTCAATATTTATGTTAGTTGTCTAGGAGCAAAAAGATTTGAGTTAACTGTGCTAATGCAGTCTGGTAACATTTGAAAACTGGTTGGTATTGAACGAGTACGAAAAACTGTAGACCAATATGTAAGTAGCAGAGAAGTATCTTTTCCATACGGTTGCTTGTAAGCTTTCGTGCTGAAACTTCATAGCTGTTGGTTCAGTTTGGTGCTAGATAGAGTAAAACAAAACTATTTCTTTTACAGAATGCAAAGCATCAGCTCAGTAAGGTGTTTTCTACCATGTTGGCCATTCATCCAAATAAACCAGGTAAATAAAGCAACGCTGAGCACTGTGTGAATAACTCAGTATAGGTTGTATAGTGCTGGTTTAAGTTCTCACAGATCTCAATTCAAACTATTGCCTTGCTGCTACATCAGAGAGGAGGCCTCTGACAGATTGTGCTAAACAGTCAAAAGATGATGTGAAGTGGGAGTCCGTGTGCTTTGGATGAGCATTCTCTGGGTAGACTGGGGACTAGATGAATGTTTCAGAGGCAGGTGTTAAGTGCTAGTGGCTGCTTTTGGGGATTGAAGGCATCACTACGCGTCATCGGATCTGTAGTGATGTCAGATTAAACTTTCTGGATCTGCTTAGCTTTTAGTCATATTGAACTTGGTCTTATGTGGGAGATCATCAGCCCTATCCCATAGCTGTGATTGTGCATGTGGGGTAGGCACATGGAACAAAAACAACCAGGACAATGCCTTCAAACTGGCTTTTTGTAACCAGATGCTTGCTTAGCCCTAAAATGAATTCTTTCCTTCTGTTGCAGCACTGTGGATTATGGCAGCAAAATGGGAAATGGAAACACGGCTCTCCTCAGAAAGTGCTAGGCACTTGTTCCTTCGTGCTTTGCGCTTCCATCCAGAGTGCCCAAAACTTTATCAAGAGGTAAATTTGTTGTTTACTTCTATGAAAAGTGGGTTGATCAGTCAGAGCAAATCAGTTCAGTAAATTTCTCAGACTAATCTGGCAAAAACTACTTCCCCATTAGTGGAGGAAAGTTTTCAAAGATTTAAAAAAAATAATAATAATAAAAAAAAAATAATAATATTGGTAACATGTATCAGGTTGTGGGTTGTTTTTTCATTTTGTTTTGTTTTTTTAGCAAATCTTATATTTGTACTTTCAAATTAAGGATTTTGTACTCTACAGTTCAGTGTGTCGGAGTTCCATTCTAAAGCACTGTAAGCTCTGCAAGGACGTGCTTCTCTGGCTTAGAGTTGGCATCCCTAGCCTTTGATAAGGAACATTATGTTCTTCAGAGGGCATGTTAAGGTTTAAAGAATGACTAGAAAATGGAAATTTCTGAATGTTTTAAATTTCTAAGTATGTACTGCAGGTGGCTGGCTATATGCACGAGTCTTTAAAAACCAGGGCTCTCTGACGTGTGGTGTCTTGATTTGTGCTAGGCCCTGATTCGTAGCTCCTCAGACAGAACTTTTTTTTCTTGTGTTTGTAGACTTTGGTATTCTGTGCTTTGTCCACTCTCCCTCCTCCTCTCCCCTCCCATCATTTCATTGTATTTTCTTTATTGCAGTATTTCAGAATGGAACTGATGAATGCCGAAAAACAGAGAAAGGAAAAGAAAGAATTTGAACAAGCAAAGATGGACTTGGTAGGTCACCTAGGCTGACTTTGGTATACTATCTGCTTGTGTATCACATGTTTGAATGTATAGTTTCAAGGGGTCTGTATTGATGGCTTGCTTGAGAACAGCTTAGAGAAAGCTTTGTTAATATCTCTCAGTTTGAAAGTTAGTTGCCATTTCTGGAAAGGGATATTTAAACAGATATTTAAATATTATTTCATTATAGTTAGATTTAAATGAAGAATATCTTTTTCTGAAATTTTTCTGTGTTTGCAAAAACGATAACTGAGAAAGGAAAGTAGGTTTTTCAACAATGCTATGCTTGATATTACAGGGGGAATTCAATTATTCTGAGGAGATTCTTAATGGGGAAATGGCTCGCATAATCTACAGAGATGCTGCTCAGAAAATTAAAGGTGATTTAACATTTGTTTTGCTTGGTAGGAAAACTGTCACCTTTAATTCATGTCAACTGGCATTCTCAAAGATAACTTAGGAAGATACAGGATGGATGTAATTCATTGACAGATAGCATGTGCAGTTTTCAATAGGCCTGACTCGTGTGTAGTGCTATTCTCTGTTTTCTTGGAAGATTGAATGAAGGAGTAAGGGAGGTGCTGATTAAACATGGAAGTGGAACGAAGCTGGAAGGATCTGTAAGCATGTGAGAGGACAGCACTAGTTCATCACTTTGGAGTCTGGAGTGTTCCTGCCTCATGGCCTTTTTTTCTCACTGTCTAACATGAAATCTTGCAGTAATATAGTCAGGCAATTAACATCCTAACATATGGCTTACCATATGGGTTGAATACTGAGACTTAAGAGTATCTGTCTGGAAACTTACATGTGTCTTGAAAAAAGTTTGCAAAGATACAGAAATGCAAAGCATGTAGTGGGATGTAATGTTCTACTTGATAGATTTTTTTTTTTTCCTCTAGGTGTTGAGTTCCATCTGGCTATACTCTCTATTGCAAAGCTCTTCAATTTTACCCAAGATTTACAAAAAGAAATTCTTGAAAGGTGAGGGCTTTTTTCAATAAACACTTTCTCTTAACTTCCCTGATTTATAGTGAGTTGAGAGGTTAATGACTAAATGCTGTTCCTCTATGGAAATAAAATATTAAGGTGTATGGGAAATACTTTAAGAAAAGCAAAGAATCTGAGGCAAATATACTCTTATGAAAAGGATGCATGAAAGGACTTCAGGATAAGCTTTGAAAACTCAATAAGAAAGACTTAGATAAAATACAGTTGTTGCTAAATTATTCCAAGTTAGTTTTCTTAAGTGTAGGAACTGTGGAATTTCTGATTTACTTGGTGGTTCTTCTGTATCTTTAGTTTCTCCAATTTTTCTTTTTTCAAAAGAAAGATCTCTCTGGAAAGGTGCCAGTCTAGTTCATGCTATTATTGGAGAATGTACTAAAAGCAAACAAAACAAACAAAAAAAAAAAACAGATCTTTTCTCTTGTGGAAAGGTAAAGTGTCTATATAAGATTATTTAGAAATTGTGTTTCTATACCTGCTAACAATATAACAGCCCTTCTAAAAGCACTTGTGAAAGAGCAATGGCAGCACAGGGATATTACAGACATGATATGTTAGTTTGCAGACTGAATATGCTGATAATCCTCTTATGTGGGACTACATGGCCCGTCGAGAACTGGAGCTGGGGTCCCTGAAGTCTGCAGAACACACCACAAAACAGATGAAAGTATCTGAAATGACCCAGAGAGAGGAACGGTGTTGTGCAGTCTTTGAAGAAGCTGTGACAGCAGTCCCCACGGGTGAGATATTCTGCCTGCATTTTAACATCAGTATTCTAGTATTTTAGCATACTGCATACTGTGAGAGTTTTGAAGGAGGATGCAAGCAGCTTTTATGCATGGTTTTAGATCCATTTTGGGGATCTGTTTTGGTGTTATTGAGGTTATTGTCAAATGCATCAATGGTTTTGAAAGCGTTGCTTAACTGGAAGTGTTTTTTGTTGCTTATTTACTTTTATTAATGTAACTTAACCAATGAAGACAATAGAAGCACACATCTAGACAGAGGTTTGAGAATTGTAAATAAAGTTCCTAAATAAAGGAAACCCGTTGAACTGAAATATAGTTTTGGCTAGCTGTGAGTAAACGCTGCTTTTGAGTGGCCAGTGGAGTGGAGCTACAACTTCAACATCTGGCATTATCTTTATTCTCAGAAGAGTCTATGCAGAGACTGTCTGTGGAGTGGAGGCAAACTTGCTGCTTTTACAGCCTTTGAAGTCAGGCAGACGAAAGATTTTCTCAACTGCCTGCAGTGTGTTCTCACTGCTGCAGGCCTATTGAAAGCTACAGGCAAAGGGTGCACTGAAAATTCATTGTGACAGCTTATGCACTGAAACCTCAGCTGAACTGAGAATTTGATATTCTTTAGGAAGAACTACCAATAGCAGCTTATACTGGAAGGCCATTTTTAAACATTAATGTTATAAATGCAGGGCCTCTTTTACAGTGTAACATTTTAAAACAAAGTTGGCATTATCACTTAGTGCTTGAATTCTCTTTATCCGTTGTCTTAGAGACAAATATTTATGCTTACTGTTGTGTAAGCACTGTGAAGTATGACATTATGCCTTTGATTCTACAGAGGACATGTGGAAATGCTACATCACTTTTTGCTTAGAAAGATGTAACAGGAAAACCAACAGCGAAGAACTAAAGCAAAAGGTAAAAGTTCATTAGGAAATCATAGTAACAAAACAACCCTATTTTTACTGGCTTCTGTAATCTTTCAGACAAGGAGCAAATCTATTTGAATGTTTTATCAGAAATAGTGACAAGTGACTCTTCCTTCCTCAGATGGAGACCATGTGGCCTGCCTGAACATTAATACCTCAGGCACAAACTAGTCTTTATCAGTAACATGCTATGAGCTCCTTGGATGGAAGCTAAGAGTAAAAGCTTGTAATCTTCCTATGCAGCTTGGTTCTCCTTTAGTATAGTAAAAGAACATTGCTATATTGTTCTTTTGCTCCTTAAAGAAGAAGCGTAATTCAAATGTTCAAATTCCATCTTTATTTTGTAAATGTATATGAGTATGTAAAGCATCAGATATGTAACTTTTATTGGATTCTAGTGATGTTTTATGCAAATCCACTGGTCTTCTGGTAAAGCTGGGATCTTGTTTATGAAGGAATAACACTTATTTTTTTTTACTTTTTGTTCTAGAGGCTGGAGAGGACACTGAATGTGTTCAGCAATGCCCATGATTCTAGTTTGCTGCCAGAAGCTCTCTACAAACAGTGGGTAAGAGTTGATACAGAAGAATAGATTGAGAGACTGTCCTGCATTGGTGCATGCCCAGCTTTACCATTTTGTGCCCACTGAAGTGGACAATATTGTATTCAAGGTGTTGCTTTTAACAAAATACTACAAATTTCTTCTGGTATCTGCTGGTTTTTAGCTTCAACTATTATTGGAGTCCAGCCTTTTTGAGAAAGCTACAGAGGTGGCCGAAGCTGCAACTAAGCGCTTCAGCCTGTCGGTAGAAATATGGCAGATGAGGCTGCAGGTATTGATCCAGCTGAAGAGTGACAATGTGACCCAGTGCTTTGAAGAAGCCCTTAAACGCGTGAAATCTAAGGTTTGTGCTGGTTTTATGGACTTGCATGCATAAATTTTGAGCGGGAAACCTCTGATAGTTATTTGAAGGACTTTTTCCTTCATGATGTGCTCATAATCCCTGACTCCTTTTAAGGTCAGAAATAAGAACTTGACATTTCACATGCACATTGCATTCAGGAACATTGAGGGACTGCAAATTAACTTCAAAGTTCTAAAATCTGAATGCCCAGAGGTGACATTTTGCATTCTCTTTTTGTTTGATCACTGTCCTGGTGCATTGTTTGTGTATGGGGTATTTCAAGCTGTAAATTAGCTACCTGCTTTTTTGCTGTTCCTTGTCAAACTGTGGCCACAAGGAGTGATGAGAGGAAGCAAGCAGCTGATTTGTTCCTTTTCCTCCCTGTTCTCAGAGGTTTTTTTTGTATTCCAGTGCTGTGATGCTCAAGAATTTTTCTCTCATCCCTGGCAACATGTCTAGCAGCAGTCCAAATAGTATTTGTTGTACAAGTTAGAAAGGAGACAAGAAGGGATTTCAATTTGCAGTCCTAAGTTTTCTTTCTAAGAGCTGTGTCGTAAGGACAGTTTTTACAGAAGCTGTAATGTAGAACCTGGTAGATGTGTTGCTGTCTGTTTTTGAAGATCAGTCTGAGTTGCTATGTTTCAATCATTTGATTTCTCTGCTTACCTTACAGGGCGCTTTGCCGTTATGGATCCTCTGGGTGGAATGGAGTGAAGGCACAAATAGCAAGGAAGACACAGAAGCTCTCTACCAGGTACTTAGCTAATAGAAATATTAACTGAACATGAACAGTGTGTGTGGATGGAGCATGTAGCAAATGCTTTACACTGTAGTTACTTCGTGAATGTGTTGATATCAAAGCATTTCAGTTAAGACTTTTGTGTTTTCAAGAGTCAATTGGATGTAAGCTCGTGAACACAAACGTCATCGCCATGCTTTAGAGACATATAGTTGCTTGGAAGCACAACCAATGATAGACTCTTACTTTGTAGTCTAGAACTTTTGCTCTATTTTAAGATGTCTGTCTGAACATAGAGCATCTTCCAGTCCCTGTGAAAACATCAGCATTATTGCAGAAGAATCAAGAACAAAACTGGGACTTGAATCCCAATATAAATTTTCTAAATAGCTGAGGGCAAAACACTTGCTATTTGCTTGGTGTGCTGGGTGGGGTTTTTTGTTTTTATTTACACCACAAAACAGATATTTCCAGTGGAAGCTAAATTCAGTTGTTTGTAGAGCACTATAAAACCCTCTGCATGAAGGATAGTAGCGGAATGCCAAATGCCAGCTGCATGGAATATTGGAGGAGGTAGGTGTTTTAGGTTACAACTAATATTGGTTGTGTTACATAATGCTGTTTTTCAGACATTATTCAGGATGCTTTTGTCCTTACTTCCTCTCAGTGGATCCACTGTGTGTCAGATGTCTGAGATGTCAGATGACAGAGAAGATACTGTTTCATCTTTCTTGTTACCTTTTAATTGTAGCTTATGTAGTTTTGTTTTGTTCTAAACTTGCAGAGATCTTTGCATGCCACAGCTCCTGCTGAATCTGTGACTATGAAAGAAAAGTATCTCGACTGGGCTTATAGGAATGGTGGTTATAAGAAAGTAAGAAGAGTCTTTACCAGGTGACAAATAAAACCTTCAAACCTGATTATTTTAGGGCAATTGGTTAAAGGGCATAAAGTTTTGAAGTTATTTCTATTTTTACTTTAGCCTACATGAAAACCGTCCATTTTCACTTGACTTCTTCAGGAAGATGATCCAAATAGAAAAGGAGCAAGTAAGTTGCTGAATATCCAATTAGTGCTTTGTATTTGTAAAATACGTTTCTAACTTTGAAATGAAATTAAGGGCTTATGAGTAGTGTCATTACTTTGTAATCAGTTCATATTTGTCTTCTAAAGTTGATTCATAGTATATAATACAAAACTAAATTTCATGGTAACTAATCTTTGACAACGTGTGGGTATGTGTAATTGCCATGACTCTTGCTTTGTCAGAATCTAATCAAGCAGCAGTTTCACTTCTGTGTAAAATGAATGGCCTTTTAATACTTTCCTTTGTTAGGAATCCTGCAAAATGCTTAATCTGAGAGAATACTATGAACGTGCTTTGAGAGAGTTTGGTTCAACAGATTCTGGTAAGGAGATTTTTTTTTGTTTTTCCAATTCAGTGATACCTCTTTTATTTCCATCCATTTGAAAAAAAGTAGCTGTTTGTTCTGCCCTTGTGATTGCTGTCGTGCAGAGTGGAGCTTATTTCTTCTGTGTCATTAAGTGCGTGACACTCTGCAGTGACCCTACACTTTCAATCCAGGCCCTTTGTTCACAGTAGGACAGCTTCAGCAGAACTACCAGCAAATAATAGTTTTGACACTGGCTGACATAAGAGATGCACATCACCTTTAATTTACATTTGTGAACAGTACGGAGCCATGTGTTTATAACAGATTTCTGCCGTATGCGTTTTAAGAAAATAAATAGCTCAATTTCCCTGATGGTATAGGAAGCTGCTGCTAAAGACTGGCATTATTTCTTAAGACATTACTGTTCCAGCTGGGAGCAGAACTCAGGCTTTTGGACCTCAAGGTACCAGGGGGAAGAGGTTCGACAAAGTAAGCCTCATTACATTGAGATCAAGAACATTTATAAAAAGAGAGTTTCTATGTTAGGTGTAGTATGTTTATTAAATAATATCCAATCAAAATCTAACTAGAACTTTTTTTTTCTTTTAAAGATCTCTGGCTGGATTATATCAAAGAGGAGCTAAGTCATCCCCAAGGCAAACCAGAAAACTCTGGGAATATTCACTGGCGAGCTATGAAGGTGTTGCAGGGAGATCAGGTGGAAGACTTCATTTCCAAATACACTTTATTGCAAACTGGACACTTATGAAAAACTAAAAATAGTTACAACATGAAATTGTGGATTTTTAAAAAAAAAAAAAAACTTTTGTACAAAGGTAAATATGTTCCTGGGTCATATTAAAGTATGCTTTCTTTACTTTATTGCATATGTGAAAAAAAATTGTCTGCCCCGCTGCAGCTGTTACTCGTGTTACCTCTATCAGTGCCAGGTTCAAGTTCACAGCTGGAGAAAGAAGAGGCATCTCTGAGGGTGTTCTTTGAGATTTCTGAGAGATTTCCTCCTGTCTAAATATTGAGATGGAAGTTGCAATGCATCAGCTTTTACGCTCCGGCGAGCTAATACTACAGCACATAAATGCAAAAAAAAATTAAACCAACCACCCTACATCTATGGGAATTCTTCCTAAGTTCAGTAATGAAAAAATGGAACACTGGAGAAACAGTCTGTAAAACGATGGTATTTATTTGTTTCTTAACGTTTACGTCATTTGTAATCTTCTCTCATGTTGTTGCTTCCATCCTACGTAATTCTGAGAGGAGTATGGAATGTGGAGCTGAGCTGAGCTCTGTCCCAAGTGTTTCTGATGTGACAGTAATGAGTTCTGATCTATGCTTCAACCTTCTGTCCTCAAAACCTGAAAAAACAGCCAACAGTTCTTGAGACACAGTTGTGGCTGTTTGCAGAGCTGTGTTTGCAGGTGTCACACTTGCTAAACCAACGTGAATGCCATTGTCAGGGCATTAGCTCACCCAGCAGAGGATGTCTGGGGAAAGGATAGCACTGTGCAGCAAGAGTTTTTTTTGCTGTCTCCCCTTATCTGTGACTGGACAAAATTTCCAGTAGCACTGAAAGAAGTTATGTCTCATTTATTAAAAACAAAAAAAAAATCGTATTAGCAGCGGTATCTGCAGGTGAGCAATGCACCTCACGGCGCTGCAGAGGGAGCCTTGGCCGCTCCCGGGCGAGCAGAGGCCCTGCGGTGCCTCAGCCCCGAGTTCGCTCTCCGCGCTCGGTGGCAGCGGGTGCTGAGAAATGCCCACGGCGCTGAGAGGCTCCGGGAGCCGCCGGCGCTCCCCGGGCACAGCCCGACTGAGACCGCCTCGGGCGCGGCCCCGGCGCTGGGGGGCCGAGAAGGGCGGGAACGCGGCGGGGCGGCGCCTCGCGCCCGGCGCGCGGGGACCGACGTCTCCTCACGGCTGCGCGGCCGCTGCCTCAGCGCTGCCCGTCACGGCGCGGCCGCCGTCTCGGCCGCTGTGGGTGTGCGGGGCNGGAGGAGGAGAGGGCCGCCGGGTGGGGCTGCCTGAAACACGCAGCGTTCCGCCCGGCCTCGGCCCTTCAGGCCCCGCCCGACACAGCGCGGCCCCGGGCGGGCCGGGCTAGGGCCTGGGCGGGCCCCTGGGAGCCCCCGTCCCTCTCCCACCGCCCCGGGTGGGGACTGTCCTTCAAATGAATTAATCTTTGTTGTAACGTGAGTGCTGGGGGATATCTCACGTCTCCTTTCCTCTCCCCTTGGGGTCTGTCAGAGTGGTTGAGGCATCACCTTCTGCCCTCCGGCCCTGTGTCCTCCCCCTGTTCCTTAGGGCTGCAGGGGGTCTGGGCCTCGTGTTGCCTTGGGATGGCAGCTCCCGAGGGTGGTTCTATCACAGCCATTGGTTTTCATACACGTGCAGCTGCTGCTTGTGTCTTCATTACCTCTGCAGCCTTCTCTGGGTGCTGCTGTACCCAAGCTGGTGCATTTCAGGTCGGTTTTGGGACTTGTTCCCAAAATTTGGAGTGGCAGCAGGATTACTGCTGTGACCCAGCTGCCCTGGGCTGGCTGCTGCCAGGCGTGACTGATGGCAGC
The DNA here is from genome assembly GCA_013396635.1 of Penelope pileata. Classification (NCBI taxonomy): domain Eukaryota; kingdom Metazoa; phylum Chordata; class Aves; order Galliformes; family Cracidae; genus Penelope; species Penelope pileata. Next base: position 440,878 of record WBMW01000230.1, read on the forward strand.
AGCAGGAAGGTCCTCCCGGGCAGGTTGGCTTTCTGAAATTAAGCCTGTCTGATCCATCAAGAGAACAAACAGACAGGTCGTCCCCAGGCTGCGGAGCCCTGCAGTGCTGCAGCTGCACCAGTCCCGCTGGAGAGTCAGGGAAAGGGGTGACTCAGGCCTCTAAAACTTTTTTGTAGGTGATGGCTGCTGCCCCTGAGTGCGCAAGCTATGAGGAGGAACAGCTTCCTAACAAGAGGGAAACGATGATCTGGAAACCCAGAGAAGTAAAGCCGAAAATATTAGGGCAAACCAAATCAGATGGTAAGTAATGGAACTCTGATCAAGGAAATATTCTTCAAACCTGCATGGAAAATGCCTCTTCAGTGACTGTGTTCTGTTATTTCCATGTAGATATTTGTGTATGCCTGTGTACAAGAGCATTTAATCAATACTACAAAAAATACTTATTTTTCTTTTTTTGTAAACCAGTTGTAGTTTTTCAACTTTTTTTTTTTTTAAAAAAAAAAGCCAAAAAAATGCAAGAAAAACAAGATACAAATGTGGTGAAAAGGTCTGCTGGCTCCTATGCCCTGATTTAAAGAGCAGTGTTCCAACAATAGTCTATGGAAAATCCTGACTTGGGATACTGTTTGTGATGTAGGACTGCATCTGAAACCTGGAGCAGCACATAAAATAGTATCTAATTGCATTAAGAGTTACAAAATACATTTACACACCTGGCCACATTATTCCCTTGTAAGTATTTAATTGTTCCTATTTAACCCCTAATTGTCTCCTGGCTCTTTCTGTTGTTTTTAGAATGTTTGCTGAAGAATATTCCACGTGTTCTTGATAGTGACTCTGAAGAAAGTGAATTCTCTGATATCTCTCCCAGCGAAGATGATGTCAGTGTTCATATGCAGAGTGACCTAGAAGACTTTTGTGAAACTTCTAGCGTGCCTGAGGTTGTAACTCCTTCTAGGCAGCAAACCGCTTCCGTGTATGAGGTGGAGCACTGGGATAAAGAATTGGAGGACTCTGAATGTAATCCTTATGGTGAGTACAAATTTACTCATGCTTCATTTGAGTTTTGGTTAGCATGTGGAGGTAGGTGCTCTGTAGGAGAACGTATTTAAAAAATTCCACATTTTGTTTTTGGGATGTTTTTTCTTCCCTCATGGATTTGTAACGTATAATTTTGTTGCTAAATGTAGGACTTCAAGGCAGTGTTGTGAAGTTCACATGTAACTCTTGCTTGAGCAATTGAGTTCTTAAGGAGTGGAATGGTAAGAAGGATTGTCTGTTATGTATCAAACTTCTCTGGAGAAGTTAGTACTCTGTTATAGTGTGCCTGTGTTAATCTGAAACAGAGCAGAGATTCAGGGAATGCTCCTTCCCTCCAAGAATCCAGCCATAGCGTCCCTGTGAGCATGGGCTTACTGGGGGTGGAATGGTGCAAGTACTCAGTCTCTGTTCAAAATGTGATTTGTTGTTGCTTTTGATGTAGGAGTCCTTTGCTTTTTTTTCTTTGTTATGTGGTAGGTTTTCTTGTTTGCTTTCTTGTTTGGTTGGTTGATTTTTTTTTTTTTTTT
>WBMW01000230.1:442483-465650 GCA_013396635.1 Penelope pileata
TTTTTTGAAGCTTGCTCCTCTGAAGTCTTCGTGCATGTAATCAACTACATTTCTGTGAGCCCCACAGACAAAGGTGGTGTTGGATGGAAGCAATTTCATCCCCATCTCTGTTTTACAGCATCTCAGTGTGTTGAACTGAAATACTCAGCCTTGCACTTGCCAGGCTGTGTGTTAGGGTAAAACAACTGATGGTGTTCAGTCAACAGTGGGTGATAACCCGCTGTGTCTTTGTGGACACAGAATAGAACCATTTCCATTTTTTTCTCATTAATGTGGATCTTTTGGAATTAAAGACAAACCATTCTTTCTTTGCATAGGAAATACCAATTCTTTGTTTCAATTCCAAGAATGGCTGTTTTATTGTTGTATTACAGTTCCATAAGTTGATAACAGGAGGAACTGACAAAGTTTTTGCAGCCTTCTTATAAAATCATTCCGATTTTCAAGTGGAAATACAATAGTGGTTTTTCATACTGGGTAATCCGAGAAAAAAACTGTTTCATTTTTGGGTGCTGTTTTCTTTTTGGATGTTTCTTTCTTCCATTCTAGGCTGTCTTTTAAATCTTCTGTCTGTTCAAATTTATAGAATGTTTTGATATTATTTTTTTAATCAGAACTATCACTTCTCATTTTTTTCCTTTGTTCAAATAACTCATCCTGACCTCTAACTTCAAATTTGCAAAAAATTAGTTGAAGGAAGCTGTGATTGTGGAACTCAGATGCTTGCAAACGATACTGAGTATGAATGCCTGAGTTGTTAACTGTTACAAACCTAACACATTCTTGGTTGGTCATTTTATGACTTTTTAACTTTTAAAAAATGCTTACATTTAATGACTTGTTCTGCAGTGCTGCTGGAAAACCGGCAGCTGCCTGTACTGTCCTTTCAGTGTCTGCTGACTAGAAATCTTTTGCTTCTGCAAAAGGACTTTGCCCCATTTTTGTGCCATTTTGGTTAAATAACTGGTTTGTTAGACGTAATTCTTGGCTAGCAGAAATACCGCTCAGAGCTAGCTTTTACAGGACTCCACCCTTCCATTTCTCACCAGTGACCCAGTCTCTAAAGGGCTTGCATGGCTCCTAATTTGGAATGTGGTTTTGAAGAGAGCAGGAGAAAGTAGGGGAAATAACTGTACTGGTTGTATGAGCCTTTTATTTCTGAAGAGAAGAACTGCACATGTATTAAGTGTTGATGTCAACTGTACTGGATTCAGGTATACCACTGAGTTTTTCAGAAAACTCTCTTGTCTCTGTGGCAGAAACTTTCCTTAAAATGAAGATTTAGCCAAATCCAGCTTTCTGTTTGCTTTTTAGATGTAATTCACAATGCTGGTAGATCAGACCGAAATTCTTGACTGAAAGATGCTGTAGAACTGCTGAACAATCTGCTACGTTATAGCACTAGCTTTCTGAATATCTTTCATGGTTTAAGTCTTTTCTTTGATCTTCTCTAGATGCTGGCGATCTCTACTGCGGAAGCTTTCAGGAAAATAGTCTTTTGGCCTCATACTCATTGCGAGAGGATTCCTTGTACACCCCGTGCTGTCACCACGCAGCTCGCCTTGCTTTTACGCTGCCGATTAGAATGACTGAGATTGGCCAGTTTGATGATGCTGATGAATGAGGTCAGAACTAAGTTTGGCTTCTGAGCTGGACTGTGTTCTTCACCGACAGAGTTGTGTTAAGCCTTTTGGCTTGCTTGCAGAGTTCTGATTATGACCAGAAGTGCTATGCCATCTCCAAAGTTTTTCTTAGACTGTTTCTGAAGTGTTCAAAAACTGACTGTGCCTGACCTCTAGGAACCAGAGTGCAGATGCCAGCTGTGAGCTGTTAGTGCATTTCTGGACTACTTTCTGTTTGTGTTACATAGATCTGTGTTGTTGCTAATTAATTGCTTGGGAGGAAGTATTTTATTTAAAATCTTTGGCTTGATTGTGAGGCATTGCCAGTTTTTACATGCTGATACTTGCATGTCTGGCCATGTAACATGTAGCTTTCCCTTATTTGATGTTACCAAGTTGGTTCTGACAGTTTTAAAAACTCTTCCTCCTTCCAACTTCTCTGTTGTACTTTTGTGTTGCAGTTTGTGATGCCATAACTGATACTAGTGTTAGACAAAATTAGCCATGACAAATACAGAATAAGTTATTTTGGTTTTGTGTGTTTCAATACAAAGGAATTTGCAAACTGTGTGTCGCATCTTTATAACAGACATGAGGACATATAGTTGGAATTCTGTATGCTGGGTGTTTAACTGCCTCCCAGCAAAGGTTTCTGCACATCAGACCTTCTTGTATGCAGGCATATTGTCTTCCAGTCTAACAGTTGTCTTTGTAGCATCCTCAAGTGATGTCAGACATGTACTGACAAAGAAAATACAGACTGTACAATCTCAGTGTGTCCTGCAAACAGTAGTGAATTAAGGTTCATGATATTGCTGAAACTGTTGTTTTTGTTATTTGTGTTGACAAATGAGGAAATGGGGACACAAAATACCTCCATAAAGTTTCTAAGAGAATGGCTGGAACTGGAACTATATCTTCCTTGCCTCTGCTTTGGAATTAAAGGAAATACTCTCAAGTGAAGTCTGTAAGTGGATTGAATGGCTGATCACTTAAGAAACAATGATCTTCTAACGCTTGTGTTTCATGAGTCACTTTTCAGTAATGTTTTGATGATTGTTTTGACGCTGCCTGATACTCAAGCACTGTATCTGTTTATTCTCAGGCAAGGAGTTAACACCATCGGAAGACTTTCTTTCTTTAAACCATCCAGTGTATAAGACTAAAATAATTTATGTATTAGTTTACAAGGAGAGAGTGAATGAGAGTGATGTTTAATTGATCTTCTCTTTGAGAGGAGAGGAAGAGAAGAGCTTGGAAAAGTCTTCTCTTCTGGTACATGGGAGTTCCTGCTTAAATCTGAGTACGTAGCAAACAGCCAGGGTAAAGAGCAGAAGCTGGCTGGTAGGTTTGCAGCAGAAAGGGTCTGCTCTTTTATTCCTGTATGATGGAGTGCTCTGAGGAGTCGTATTTCTGTCAGAACTTAATTGGGCATACCTCCAGAACACATACATACACAGAAAACACAGTCTAACAATCTGTTCTTTCCTTGCACAGCAGGCAAACCGTAGCTGTGCTGTCGCACTGGTGGCATTTTTTGTTCTGTGGACTGTTGTGTTATCAGCTGTTCCATGAGTGGAGTCCTGCGTTAGCTAGACGACGTGCTCACCTCCGTGGAACAGAAGTGGGAATTGGCTCAGTTTGGATATGGTGGTAGGAGGACAGTTGGGCTAGATAATCTCGTAGGTCCTTTCCAGCCTAGGGTTTCTATGATTCTATATAGTGGCTCTTTTTCCTAACCTAGAGAAGAGGAATAAAGCTCTAAGCATGACTGTAACTGACTCACTCCATTCAATATTAATAAATAAGAATTGAGTGCAGATGAGTGAAGTAACAATAGATGAATAAATTGTAAAAGTTATTCTGAAAAAACACAGTTTATTTTGTTAACCTATTTATCAGTTTCCCAGGCCTCAGGTGTGTGTGGCAATGCTCAATGCTACCCTGCAGATGGCAGCAAAAAATGGTTTATTCTGTTCAGTGTTTTCATCTGGTGCAAAGTTTCACCAGCAAGTGTCAGATCTCCGAGCTGTATTTCTGACAGCGATAGCTATTTAGGTTTGTTTTCTGCATAGCCCTGTTGTTCCCCAGCAAGACTCATTCATGGCTCTGATTAGTTTCTCATTTTCTATTTTACTCTGAAGTTACACTCACTAGGTGGAAAATTTCTCCCATGGCTGAGAAAAGAACATCACTTGACTCTGGCTTTATATATTTATAGAAATATATTTACTGTGCTTGTGAGAGATGTCCCGTCAGATTTAATAAAGATGAAACCAACAGAATTCTGTGGAAGCAAAGCCACCTTCCTTAGAATTGTTTTAAAATGATAACCCAAAAGTTTTTATTAACGTGAAGTTGATTTTAAGTTGGTTTTATTCCTGTATAATTTCAGCATTCCGTCAGTCAGAACGTCTCCAAAACATTTTCTGTACGCTCTGTAAGTGGAAGACACATCTCAAATCAAGGCTTTTTTTTTTTTTTTTTAAGCGTGTACCTGTAATTGCAATCAGCCTCATCACACTATTTGAATAGAAATTGTCTTGAATGGCTGCCTTGCTAAGCTATTTGTATTTTAAATGATTGTGATCTTAAACAATTTGTTTTCGGTTTTCCGTTTAGGTTAAAGCCGACACCACCCCTACCAGCCTTGCAAAAAGTGGCATGTGGGTTTTACAGCAGAGAAGCACTGCACTCTCTAGGGTTATGTTGGCAAGCCTAATTTTGTTCGTCTTGGCTGTGCTTGTTAAGGAAGGGGCTTAATGCAAGGTTTGATCTGAACGGTCTCAAACTTCAGTGGGATTAGAAAACCAGATGCGGGCTTTTCAGAAGGCATCTCCCTGGAAGGATTTGAAACCAAGCTCATGGATTCTAATGTTTCTGCACTACAGGGTGTTTCAGATTCCATTGTGAATCTTGCACTGAGTCTGTTTTGTGTTGACAGAAGCATGTCATGCTAGGCAAGAATACTTTGCAATTAAAACCAACATAAGATAGCGTTTGAACCAACAATTCAAACTAAGAGTGTCAACCCTTCATCCTGCTCAAGCTATTGGAGGTAAAAACATCCCATTGCAGGACCAAGTTCATAAATATTTTGTGCATGCAAGAAACACATTGGCAGTACATAAATCAATTTGAAAGTGTATCATAAGTGTCAAAGACTTCTCAGTTAAATGTGCATATATTTTTAAACCAGTTTTTCTCTTCTTTACCACCTACAATATGATACCTCACGAAGACGTTGTAGAGGCTCTAGTGCAGGTTAGTATGCTTGCTGGGTTTATGTTGTGGGGGAGGCTTAGTACTTTGTTTAACAGGGTGACTCAGAAGGAGACCTGGGACCAAGTTTGAAACTGCCCTTACTTTTCTTTTTTCCTTTGTCTCTTCACCCTTTTTATGGATGGAGATAAAGATACCAGCCTTTTTGTAAATCACTTCAATATCTCTGAGCAAGAAATTTTGTCTAAATATTGGTGCTTTAAAAAAAAAAAAACAAAAACCAACTCGAAAGTTTTGTATTTTCTTTAAACAGGCCAGCAAAGAAACAAAAACTTGTTTTTGGGTGCATCAGTGGTTTCCTTTGAGACCCATGGGGAATGATTTGCAAAAGGAAATAATTAAAGGAAATGTGTTCATATTTCCTGTTGATAAGGTACAGCATTTAATTCATACATCAGATTGAGATAGTGGTTTCTTGCAGTTATATATACACAGCATCCAGCCCATTTTAATGTCTTTTAAAGGCTGCTGCTTGGCTCTTGTTTTGTCCCATCTTTTAACTAGTGTGCATTGGCTCTTAAGCTGAGAAAACTCCTTCACTTTTTGAAGAGACTGTGAATAATTTCACAGACAAAAGGAAAAATGCTGGTGGCAGCAGCCCACCCTGACCATCTGCTGCTTCCAAGGACAGGGTAAATCCCATGTTAACAAGGGTCGTTTTCTGAAGCTGGTGGGTAAGTTTCTGTAGGCATGGCAAAGGACCTTGTGATTTTTCCTCTCTGTGGTTCTGTATTACAGATGTATACATCAGAGACTCAAGAGAACAATATTCTGGTGGAGTTGTTAGCCCTGGGTTACTAGCTGCTTGTAGCATAACTTTCTAGCTTGGTGAGTGAACCTGTGACCTACAAATAAAAAGCTGCAATGCACACAACCCCAGTAATAGGTTTTAGTGATGGAAGCAGTGTCCCTTAAGTGTTTGGAATCGATCCTCAGCTGGTTTAAACCCTAGCAGCTCGTTAACCAAGCAGAAGCTTTGTCCCTGTGTGTCTCCCTACGCAGTGCCTGTGGCATTAGGAACAGCTGACACTTCCAACAGAAGTGTAGGCAACAAATGAGAATGTTATCTTGGAGATTGTCTTAGAAAGTTACTTTTAGGGGTAATGGAAGTTTTTAGGTAGGCTGGAACTTTGTTCAGTACTTCATCTGAATTAATTTTTGGCCTGGGTAGGCAGCTTCTGAAAGCCAGTACAGTTGGAAACCAACCATACTGAGGTATTTGGTGTGAATTAATACTGAACTGATGGTGTGTCAGGTGAATTCTCTGCAAGGAATCAGGGACTGAACTCAGTGGTTCCACAAGTGTCATTTTTTTTTTTTTTTGTCAGAAGAGAAACATGTTAAGTTTTTGATCTGGATTTTATATACGCCTAAAAGGACAATATCAGAAAACTTAAGAACCGTATCTGCTCCAAAATGGCACCTTTTGTGAAAACAGAATATCTTTAGAGGAGGATAATAAGGAATGAGTAGAGTTTGTGCTGTGCAGACCTGTTAGTTTCTTCTGCTTGAAGCCAGAGAATTTTCTGTGGCTCCAGTTGCTGTATTTTCTGCATTTTACCAAAATATGCTGGATCTCCTATAAAAAGCTGTCTAATTTTGCATTGCAATTTAGAACGCATTTTAAAACTCCCGTAGGGAAAAGGAGGAGGGGTGAAATTAATACAGCTTCTATTTTAAACTTGTAATGGCTACGTGTCGTAGGGATCACTTTGGTCATGTGGCCTAAACCTCAGTCCTCAAGGATACAGCCAAGCAGTTCTTGGGGCAAAATAAATTTTTCTTCCATGGTATTTTAATAGATCTTACAAGCTCTTACTTCACAGGCAAATTAAAACTATAAATACAGATTTAAAAAATAAGTATGAAAATGTGATATGAAATAGTACCTGGAGTGTCCCGCAATAGAAACTTGAAGAAGGCCAGTGGATGGTGGGAATGAGTCTGGTACTGGAATTTCAAACCAAGCCTGAGGACTCATAAGGGATTTTGGTCCTCAGGGAGGCAAATGTGAACATTTATTGCAAGATGAAGCTTTTTGCTGGACACGGGGGCTGAGCTGGAAAAGGGGCACAGGGAGATGATAGTTGATTCTCAAAGGTGTTTTGTGCTATACTACTTTCAAGAAAGGGCCAATAATTAGGGAAGCATTGTGCTGGTAAAGAACATGTTAGGGAAGATTACAAATTTTGTTTCAGCCGTGGTTAGCTCGTTATATCACAGTCTGAAGCTGTACAAGCAGTGATCTGAAATGAATGCACAATGGTGGAGCCTGAAAATACCACAGTGCTAATTCAGAAGTCACCATTGCTTTCTGGTCTGCTGTTGCTGCTGGGTTTGTTAGCATAGTAATTCCCTTTGGTCTCAGTGCTAGTTGAACAGTACTTTGAGTTCTATATTCTTAAAACAGGCCATTATTTTACTGGTTCAAGACACCTTTTACCTTTTAATTTGGTTAGTTCTCGCCTTTCTCTATCATTTGTGCTTGGCTTGTTTGATTGGGCCTTGAACTCTGCAGCTTGTAGTTTGCTAGAAGGCTGATGTATGCAGCAGGAGTTGACAGATGTTGTAAAGTCACTTAGATAAATGTTTCTCAGGCAGAGAAACTGCCTGTCTACTAGGTAAAAACTACATTTAGTTCTGTTATCTGCACTTGTGTTAGGATGTGAATTAGATTTAATTCGGTCTTTTGGAGGGAAGTGGGCAAACTGTTTTTCAGACACCACTGGGATGTGGTTTAAGGTTATAAAGTGCAATGTAGCCCTGTAGGAGTAAGTTGTGTGTCTGCTTCCTACCTGCAATTTTAAGCACGGATTTTAATGATGTATAGAGGTAAATACTTAGACTAAAGAATGGGGAGTTTCCATCACCTGTCCCATTAAGTGCAGCAGGGTTTCTTTCTGTTATGGGAGGGAATGATTTCATAAGAAAAGCAAATGACTGACAGCATGAGGAGGCCCTTCTTCCTGTGCTGACTGCACGAGGCACCTCCCATTCCTCCCCAATGTGTAACTGGTTAAAGGATGTATCAGACAGATCAGCCACATCTTTGTCACTTACTGTAATTTCATTTGAAAAGGGGGCAGACGTGGGCATTTTGGTCCCAGGTGTAAACAAAAAATAAGTGTCCTGCTAATTGGCTTAACTGTTTCATAACTGAGACTCCAGGTACATGGGAAACACTCTTCTGTTTTGCAGCCTTTCAAATTTAGCTCAGTTACCCCCATGCAGTTTACCTTGACACTGGATGTTTCTAATGCCTTAGTAGTGGTTGCTGTCACAAATCAGTCCTCAGGGCTTGGCAGTAGAATTTTTACTGATTTCAGGGCTTATCATGATGTTTCACTTTCTGCTACCTGGAGTTAAATTTAGTTTGCTTCTGTCCCTAGTCTTAAGCTCCAGCTATGAGTGCTAGATAAAGAAAAGCAGAAATATGTTTTCTGATTGTTATGATAGCTTCCATCTTGTGTAGCAACTCAAGGCTCGCTTCCACAGTGCATTGGGGTGGAGACCGAAATGCAGTAAATAGGAAGAACACTGAAAGAGAGCAGGTGCAGCAGCTATGCTTGTTTTTACAATTTGAGCGTGTATCAAATGTGATTTGGTTACTTCCTCTTTGGTGAATTGAAGTCTCACCTAACTGAGCTGAGAGCGTTCCCTTCTCTAGCTTCTTGTCTCTGGTATCCTTTTTTGCTGTAGCTGCTGTTACCTTAGACGCTAAACTGATGTGGGAGGGATATTTTATTTTTAGCACCTCTTCCCATGATTAATCCATGCAGGTTCTGTTTGACCATTCAATGCTATTTTAATGATGTGGGCAACAGCTGTTTTCTCCGTGTCTTATTGAATATCCCCTGTGTTCTAATAATAACAATGAAGTTTCTTTATTCTTGGCTATTCCAAATGCCCACACGAGGCTTCTCATTGCATCTCTTCATGGGGACTGCAATCTAGGAATAGGTCTTTGGGACTAGCTAAATAAATTCTTTTCTATAAACAAATAAATAAAAGTATGATTGAGGATTCAGCATTCACTTTATCTTGTGTTTGTCAGTAATGTTTGTGGCTAAACTCCCCATCATTGGTAGAGCAGGAGCACTGAAATTTGCACCTTTGTCTTGGTCCATTCTTTGCTGCATCAGCTGCTCACTGAAGTAATGATACTCCTTCTGTGTATCTCTTGTGAGACAAAAAATCAAGTTTTCTTTGCTCAGTCTTCAACAGCACGCTGGCCCTAACAGCGTGCCCATCAAGGTCTGTGTTTTTTCTTGGTTAGCAGTCCAAAATCTGGTTGGCTTGCCCAAAATCAAATCCATGTTCTGGATGCCTCCACTCTCTGTGAAGCTCACTGATACAGTGCATGCTGAATGGGAGCACATGAGGTCTGGTACACACTATGTCATTGCTATCGTCCCACTCTGAAGCAGGGCAGGACTCTAGATCTTGAGTAGGACAAAATCTGATTAAACATGATAGTGTTTGTATACCTCGATAGACTAGAACTGTGACAGTGTTACATATCTTAAACTTCTTCTTACTTCATGTTTTCAGTGCTGGTGTTTTTGAGTGTGTGATGTTTAAATCAAAACACACAAGATCTGACAGATGTGTTTTTCACTGGAGATTCTATCATATTTAAGATTTGTCATAATTATCTTGAGAAAATTCTGGATTTTTGAAATTGTTGCTTGTTGTCAAGCTTTTTTCAGTCGGTGTGCAGTATGCAAGAGAGGAATGCACCTTATTCTTCAGTGGTGGAGTAAGTCTCTGTGCCTGAATGCTTCATCAAATTCACTAGTAATAAACAGCGTGTTTCTTATTGCTTAGAAGTCTTATCTTCTACAGTGAATTTCAGAAAGTCTTTTGCAGGTGAATTTCATCCTGAAAAAACATTCTACCATAGTTCATGGCCCACTTTATTCACCATCTTCTAACTTGAATATTGAACAGGTGTGAGTTAATCACCACAGAACATTGCCTGTCCTGTCTTCACCAAAAAAAAAAAAAAAAAAGAGGACATCTGCAAACACTGCATTCAGTTTAAAAGAAAAAAAGGTGGCAAAAGGCAATAACAGCAGAAGTAGAAACTGCTTAGCAAATTTTCCTTGCTAAGGCTGACAAGAAAATTATATTTGGAAGGTAGCTATGTTGAAGAATGCTTTAGAGGCAACTGCTGGTAAACATGAATAACTTCATGTGTTGAAAAGCCTGGGTCCACTGGAATAAATGTCTTGAATGCTGGTCTGTGATTTGCCAAATTTACAATCTATTGAAATGTATAATGAAAATTATGTTGCTATAGTTACCAAAGCTTCTCCAGTTCCAGAATGGCAGTCCATATCATTTCAAAGAACCTTTTTTTCCTCTCCTTTCAGCATAATCAAATAGAACTTTGAAAAATGCTTTTAATTTGCATGAATTAGTTGGCAGAACTTGTTGCCATGAGGAATCAGAAAAGCCAGAAATACGGCTGTTCCCAAGAAGTAAGCTTTTATTTCACAATACCTTTGCATTAAAGATGGTTAAATTTTATTCTTCAGATCTATACCGTAGGGCAGAGGTGACCATCCTGTGGCTGGAAAGAACAGCACAATTCCTGTGGCCCACCCAATGTGGATAAACTTTTAACAGTAGCTAACGTGGGCCTCCTGCGTGTGTTATTAAGGGAAGATGTAGTTGCATGTTTGTGTTCATGTGAGTGGCTGATGTCCACGTGTTCATGTTGACTAGCAAATGAAAAGGTTAAAGAAGGAATGACTTTTATGGTCCAGAAATGCCATTATTATTCTGTTAGGGCTCATTTCCTCTGAAGCTGCAGGCACTGCCACAGTCATCATTATGGCCAATTGCTGCAGAACGTTCATGAATCTGTTGGAAATATAGCCTGTTATTTGTAATGTGAAGGGATGGACACAAGCCCACTGGTGAGATCTTGTTTGACAATTCCTATGCAGCTTTCCTCCCAGAGCCCAGCAAATAATATTAGCAAGGTTATAAAAACAATACCATGTTAAGCAGAGGAAATAAAACCAAAGCATTTTACTCTGTCATCCTGGCATCTTGCCTGCACCAACAGAACATCTGCCCAGCAAAGGCCAAAGATCGAGTGCTCCTGACACAGCTTGCTTCTGTCAGGGATCGCTCCGTTTGTACTGAGAACAGAAGTGTGCACTTGGGCGTTTCCTAGTATGTCCTCTAAGGTTATTGCACAGAGATGGCTCTCTTGTTGTTGCCATACTTTTTCTGCATATTATCAAACTTTTTTTTTTAATCTAGTTTGGAGCTTGTGATTTAAACTATTTTTAAGATGTGCGTTTGTGTCCATGTAGATAAGTATTGGAGAGAAAGTATTTGCTGAATTATATTTATTTGCTTTACAGCTGCAAAGCTTACTCCTTGAAGAAAACAATGTCAGGATACATGAGAGCTTTCAGTCAATTGTTGGAAGCGTGCACATCTGGCCAAGCCATGGCATTCCTGGGGATGGAATTCCCTGTTCCCTTCCTCACAGCCCTGTCTGTTGTGGGCTAGGCTGGTGCAGCTGGAGAGCTGTGCAACGATTCCTTTCGGCCAGCTGCAAACACGGGGGAGGAGGATGTGAGTCTGCAGCATACTGCTCATGGCTGGATTAATCACTGGGCTGTGCAGGCTCCCGTGCTTCTTGTGTTAGGAGTGCCTGAAGGCTTGCTTAAGTGAAAATGAAAAGCAAGCAATGAAGTAGTATCAACTGCAAGTTCTTTTACAGCTTGGAAAAATATATAAAAACTACTATTTCATGTACGAAACTGTTTGTTATTTTAAATGAAATATATAAACAGTTATTGTGCTAGACTTCCTGAGGGTTATGAGGAGCTGAGAGGGAGTTGTTTCTTTTAAGTCTCTGATTCTTTTAGGTCCATCTCCTCTGTAAGAGCCTTTATCCTCTTTCTGTGTTCTTGAGGTGGAGTAAGAACAGTCAATATGATTCTGTATGGTAAGAAAGGGATTAAAATGTGAAATGTTCACATAATGGTGGTGTCCATATCCTCATTTTCATACTAAATAAATAGGGAACTGCTTATTTAAATCTTACAGGCAGTTTTGAAAACAGCTGAAAGTCCTCATGAATCTGCAACAGGCAGTCAAGACAGTTCTTTGTGAAAATAAAATGATTCCAATATGCACCTTCACCTGTGCATTTTTAGGCCCATCCAGGGCATATTTCTGAAAAAGTTTATTCGCTAATACCAGTGTATTTCAAAGTTCAATTTTCTTTTCACTTGAATCTGCTACCTTAACACATTCTGAGGATTGGAAACATGATTTAGTTGGAATAAATAAAAGCACCAAATCACCCGCAGTGCATCTGTGCCCCCTTACTGTGCACCTTGGCTGCTTCTGTGCCATCAACCCGGCTATTTCAATCAAGGTTTTAATGGATTCCTGGGGCTTCTCCAGTTTTTGTTCAAGCAGACTCTGGCACCTCTCTTCACAAGTCTGTTGCAAGGAAAAGCTTTATTATAGCTTCTGGTTGTTTGCAAGTGTAGAGATGGGGAAAAAAAGAAGGTAGTGAGGCAGTGCTAAAATAGCAGGAAAGGCCTATCGTTAAAAGAACTGTATACTTTGTGTTTTGTTTTGTCAAATTAGGAAGCTCAGGTAGAAAGCATCCATATATCAGACTTGTCTGTAATCTCTTCCAGATCGTGACAGATTGATCAATTTTAGTTAAGACTGTTTTGTTTAATTCCTTTTGCCTTTACACCTGAGAGCGTTCGCAAGTCTGTGCAGGTTTAGACTGCAATCCGGTGGTGGTTTGTTTGTTTGTTTGTTTTAAATACAATTGTTGATCATTAAAAGAATTTTGAAGTAAATATTGTGTAGGCATTTAATTTTCATTCCTCTTCGGGAAGTTTCTGAATTGCCTTATATGCTTCAATTTTCAACAATTTCTTGTATTTCAGAAACTTCTTATGAAGGAAGAACGCACCATAGCACCATAACAGTTGCCACTTTGCAGTAGTTATGGGCTAATGATCTCTTCTGAGTAAAATAAGACATTGTGATTATCTCATTGTCAGATTTTTTACAACAGCTGTTGTAACAATTGGTAACGTACTGCTGTATGTACAGAATGGTTGATTTTCATAATGAGAAAGGCATTCAGTATCTCACTCTGTGGAGTAAGTGCTCAAGGAGTTGCAAGTATTATTCTTCCTAACAGTAGGTGGAGACAAAGACCTAATGAATTTTGTGTCTCCTCAGGCTGATCTTATGAGCTGTAGTAGGTCTGTCTCTGATTTTTAGTATTACTGAATTTCTGTATAAAAATAGCAACTATCAGTTTTCTTCCAAAAGCTCTCAATTTGCATTTACATTGTGTCATAGTCCTTTTGGTGGCTAATATCAATAAAATGGTTCTTTCACCCATAAGGTCTGATAAGGAGATTGAGGAGATAGCTGTGCAAGTTCACAACTGTCTTAGGCCCAGAAATTCAGGGCTCAAAGCATGCCCAGGGCTGACTTCAAGGCTGGACATATCTAGAAACTCCCAGTGGTGTGGGAGCTGGCACTGAGAGGAGTGGATCTCTGCAGACTGCGAGGCTGAGGTCGGATCTGCTGCTTTTTAGGAAGTGAATTTGTGTATGTGCATATGCTTATATCAATCATGAACATGTTTATAGGTAGGTGGTTGCTTACAGAATGTTTTGTGGCATATATAATGTGCTGTGGGCACCCTGCCTCAGCATAAATGCAACTGAAATCTATGTAGGTTGCTCCAAAAGTAATGCCTCCTATTTATTTCCGTGAAAGTGACAACAGCTACAAAAAGCACAATAACAATATTTGATAGAGCAAATTCTCAGCTACAAAGCACTATGTTTCAACATAGTCATCACCCTTAGCGATGCATTTTCATCAGTGATGACCATCAGCAAGACCAAGATTTACAAGCATGACATGCTTGTAAAAATCTGCATGGCTGTCTGGGATGTGGCTTGGCTTTCACATCGCTGTCACCACTGCTGAAATGCACTGCCACCACCTCACTGTGCTGACACCCACTGTTGGGTCTCCATAAACGCTCAGCTAGCTTAACTAGTGAGGTGTATTTGTGAAACTGCAGGCACCAGAATGTGGAGTTTAACCCAGCAAGGAGGAAGTGGAGAAGAGCCCACATGTCAAGTGTATCAGATGACCTGAACTCAGAAGCTGTTTTAGCAAATGGAGCAGGGATTTCTTGCCATGTTTGCAGTTGAGCGGGCCACTTTCAGGCTTGAGAAGGGTTGCTCTCAAGTGCCCCATGTTCCTCTTCTGCCTGTGAGAGGAGGGTGTTTGCTGCCTTAGGAGGAATGCTTGGGATAAAGTTTCAAACAGGAGAATGAGAAGTTCTCTGTTCAGTTCCTCGTTTTGCCATGTAGCTTTGTGCATATAGGACATGCCTTTTACTTTCCTTCATGCTGGACTCCCTTTGCTGGAATCGTGACAATGTTTCCATCTTATGCAGTAGAGTGTTGAGTGACCTGATTGCTACTCATGAGCAGTACATGCTATAGAAGAGCAAAACTTATGTTGTTATTAAATACAGTTCAAATGAAGAGGCAATGAGCAAAGTAGTTTTCCAAAATTAGGACAACAAAGTCTTTGGGGCTGATAAAAATGTGCAGCATCAAAGCCTGCAGCAGTATCATGTCTGTTCTGGTGAAGTGGGTGTTTGCAGGATATATATCTGAATAAATCAAATCCTTCAGTAGACATTAGTGGGAAGCTGAGAATGATGCACAAGTGGGTGTATGGATCTCGCCACTAGCGTTGCATGGAGCCTGTCTTTCCAACGTCATTCCATTCAACCAGAGGCAAGGGGAATCTTGGATTAGAAAGTCTGAATATCTCAATATTGTTTCAGGTCTCGAGGACAGATGCAGCATTCAAGTATTTAAATACGATGTGGTATTTTCCAATTTTGACCTATTCAGCTAATTGCAAGGCTTTACAGACATCTTGAGTAAGAGAATAAGTGGCGATAATGATTGAGCATGCCGTCACGTGACAGTTCTGCTGCTTGATACAAGGATTAATTTTTTTTTTATTGGTCTCACTTAAAGTTATACTTCACTAGGGTTTCTTCTGTGTTTCTTTATTTTAACAGCATAATTTAATTTAAAACGTCGAGGTCTGTGTAATAAACTGGGATAGATCATTAACAAATACAAACTATTATATTCCTGAGGCTCGTGGCACTACTCACTGTAAATCCAACACAATGCATCTGCAACTAGGAATGCTGCCAGGGCTGAGAGCTTCGGAGAAATAGGGTGTGATGCATCCATCTGAACCTTGCCAAAATGAGGAGATAGGTTTTTGTGAAGAGTTCAGAGCCAAGTGGGGATGGATCAAACGGATGACTGGCTGTATCTACCTGCATCTGCTTTGTGTCCACCAGGTGACAGTTTAAAGATGTACTCTAAGTGAGTCTTGGGCAAAAGCATCCACGGTCAGTGCTCTTTTGAACTTTGGTGGTACTGAAGCAGGGATATGTGTAGCTTTTGGACTGAATGTGTGAGATCGCAGCTTCCTCCCCTCTGTGTACTCCTCTACCTGCTAAGGGTTTCTTTCTGTTGTTCCTTGAATCCCAAGGAGAATACATGGGGTCTATATTATATCTTTGCCTGCAACTGTGATCTCGCACTCCAGAAAGAACTTGTAAATGCTTGCACTATGTCACACACCACAGAAGTTGGAGGAGAGGTGGTTTTGGTGAGGTGTGAATCTGGTCATGGGCTAAGTGGAGCCGGCAGAGTCCTCGGGTGCTCAATCCTTCAGAGCGACTGAGGGAAGTCAGCATTGCCTGGGGAACAAAGTCTCTTGAACAGGTGAATTTTTTAAAGGGTGCCTATCTGTATTTTGGATAAATCTGGCTTCTAATCCATTGGTTTGTTTAATTTAGCTGAGGGAATAAGCTAATTATCATGTATTCTTTCATTCTGCCTGTTGTCTTTGTGCTTGTTCAGTGCTTGGCCAGTCTGCTGAGAAACTGTACAAAGGTGTAAATCCTGGGGTTTTGAATTCCTGTCTGCTGGGAAACAGGCATTAACAAGTTTTCTGCTGGGTATACAGCTCTCAGTATGTATGTTTTCTATGTGTAATTAAATGAATAAATATTTCATACAAAAAATGTAGAAATGGATCGATATAAATGTCAACCAATGTATTGGTTTTCTGTATATGATTTTCCCTTATGTTGCTCTATAAATGCATGTACATAATTTATAAACTGTATTTTTCATATTCTATACCAATAACAAGTTGATATTGGTGAAGGAAAAACGATGAGGAAAAAACCATCAAGTTAGCATGTTTGGATATCTTCTCATTTGTTTAAAAATGTCTTTGGAAGTGGAAGGATAATTAATGATGTGTTGTCATTTAGTTTAATTTGTAAGGATAGCATTTGGATAATATCTAGTAGGCTTGAAAAATGTATCTGCCAGAGCCACAACCGTTACGTGCTAATGGGCTGAATTATGTGGTTCAATTTGGAGAGGTACGAAGGGCCACTAAACACAGAGCTAGGAAACTAGGATGGACAAAGCTTTTCATTCCAAACTGTAGTTATTTGTTTTTGCTGGCTTCCATTTAAAGGATGCTGACTACTATGCGAAAGGAAGAACGAAGCGTTCAGGAGTGGCTGGAGGCAGATGTCTTTGAAAGTCACTGAATTTGTGAGCCAGTAACTAAGTGGGCAAATGTAGTGTTAACTTAGAAGGAAGTAAATTTCATTATTTTGTTCACAAAAAGCCAAATCCTGAGAGATAGTAAGGATTAAGTGTCTTTTGATAAAACATTATTTTGTAGAGGCAACTCCAGGTTGCCTTGGGTTTTCTCTGTACATATGCACAAGATCCGTCTCTTTTACAACTCTAGTTTTGCTCAAAATATTTATCAAAGTGCTTTGTAGTGTCTGACTTGAATGCACGTAACATTTGCCCAAAAATGTGTTTTGGTAATGAAAGACCTTGCTTGAGGTCTCTGCTATTAAATCTTTGCTGAGGGGCAGGGAGAGGCTGTGAGTTTTTTGGCGAAGTTAATAAAATGTGTGGATTAGTGAAGTGCTGATTAGTGAGGTTCTATTGTAGACAGAAACATTCCTGCCTTAGCTGAAACCCAGATGGAAAGCTGCCCGCCTCAGATTGTGGAAAACGGTTTATGTTGCTGGTTTGCTGTCGTATGTTGCTGAGGTTGCAGCAAAGTGAATCTTACTAATGTCCTGAAGTGTAATTAACTCTGTTGTTCGATGTAAATATTTGAATTCTGCTCTACAGGGGCCTGTTTAAAACAATTTTTGCCAAAGAGCTCAAAGGCCAGTAGGAATGTGTGTGCATTAATAAACTTCTCTTTGTGCTGGACTTGATCCAGAGCTTACAGAGGGCAAATGGGAAGATCTCATCCTATCTGATGTATTTACAGCAGAGCTCAGAGCGCTTGATCAAGGCTTCATTCTGCTGTCATTGTGCCTAGGGCTTAGTTTTGATATGAAACAGAGTGCAGAACGTGGACACAACAGGCAAAAGGATCCAGGGTACTGGGAGGCTGAGGGAGAAAACACCAATGGCATTGGTCAGAACAACAGTGGCTCATGGTGTCCCCTTAACGTTATATAGATATGATGCCCCTTTTTGAGGTGTAGAGCATCCAGTGATGCTCTGATGTTTGTTCTCAAACATCAGCCTAAATGCTCAGAAGTAATATTGGTCAAAAATACTCCACTCTCTAGGAAATAAATATTTCGGTGCAGTTGTAGTCATTTGGGGGAGGGGAGGAAGTGCTTTCTGCTGAAGGTTGTTGTTGTTGTTGTTGGTTTTTTTGTTTGTTTTGGAAATCATTATTTCTGAGAACTGAAATACTTCTGAGATGTAGCCTGCTTTTAAGGAATGTCACATTGTTTCCAGGGCATTTCATGTTACATTATCTGGAATTAGGCTGCCTTGTATGAATGTTTTCATACTATCTCCTATGACCAAATATTGGTGAGTGCTGCCACTTGAGAAAGTAAAACTGAGGCAAGGTAAGAAAGCAGCCATTCAGCAGCAGATTGTCAGCTTTTATGGGCCTAGGCTACAACTCCCACAAGATACACTGGCAGCATTTCCAAATGTAAATATCTCTTCTGCCAAAGGGGATTTTTTTTGTTGGCATTTTGAATTTTCACAAGAAACAAATTAATTCTATTTATCTCCGATGAACTGAGAAGAGCTGTTCCTGAGCAGCTCTTCTCAATTTCTGCAGCAGTGCAGACAAGCAGGATTCTGTGGTAATTGTGCAGCTGGGGAAGCAGCCCAGCACTGAGAGCCCTGGGAGCCGACAGCCAGGTTTTTGATACATTTCTGCCTTGCTGTAGTAGTGTTGTTGATAATTAATTTTACCCTAGGTTAATTGTTTATCACTGTGAAATGTGCTATAATAATTACACTTATCTCCTATGGATGTTGTCCATTTTTTTGTTTTCCACGACAGTACATTGAGACCTTTGGGTCTTAGATTTATGTATTCTCATTGATGGTATTATTCAACCTGGTCTTCAGATCACTGGCAAAGCTGCAGACAGAGGTAAGTAGCATATTGGAGTTGTTTATCTGTAGCTTTGAAACTGCTGTTATGAATTAACTTCGTGTTTTCGAAAGATGTGTACCCTGTGTCTGCAATGAAAATAATTACCAAGACCAAAGGGGTGCTTTGGTCTGATGGTAACTTGATTGCATGGCGTTTCCCATAGTTTCTGATTCTTAATTAAAAGTTTTTTCTGAAGTAGATATCCATGGAAATCAGTCACTTTCAGCCTGGCTGTTCCAGTACCTAAAGGATGTTCATCATGGAGATGTGATTGTTTCCGTTCTTTGCCCTAGCAGAAGTCAGAGGAGCAAGGGAGGGTGGGGGGCTGGCAGTAGCTGTAATAGAGCAGGAAATCTACTGCTCAGATGTTGGTCCTTGCTGCCTCTTCCTGGGATCTTGCTCAGAGCTCTGCCTGTGGGTGGAGACTGGCTCATGGTGCTTTCCTCATGGCTAGCACACATCAGGCAAAGATTTAACCCTTGGAAAGGGTGAGGTATGGACAGCAGCTACATAGGAAAGCCTCATGCAAAACATATAAAGGCCTAGAATGGAAAAAAGTTTTTTTTGGCCAGGTTGTCAAAGTTCATTCTGAAGAATTACAGCCTAAAAAAGACAGGGGATGGGAGACAGTAAGCGTTACTCTGTTTTACAGATGGGCACCTGAGGCATAGAGAAGGGAGTGACTTTCTCAGTGATACATGGATTGAGGGGGCCAGCTGTTTTCCGCAAGGCTCATCCCAGCACAGTAGTGTCCTTCCTCTCTACCTTTGAGTGAAACAAACATTACCTTTAAACCATTTTTGTCTTCACTAATAGAGAGTTACATGGGGAGAAGAGTGTTAGACTGTTTGTATTAACTGTAGTTTAATCTGTAGGGATAGACTTCTGAGCTGTTCTGTTCTGCAGCAGACCTTCATAGAGAAATGGTTAACTTGGCTGGAGGAAATATGTAGATCTGTGTTCAAATAGTTGCTGTATCATGCTCGTAGGGGCTTTGTGAAAGCAGAATCTGTGAGTATACCAATCCTGGAAAATCCCAGGATTAGGCTGATCTCCTTAGCAGTATGCCACTGCCCCTTCTGGCATGTGCACGACTGAAGAAGCAAGGATACATCTCTTCAGTGTGTATGTACGGTGTCGGTGGGTTTAAACCTTTGGGCAACTTGTCAAATAACTGCTGTTAACGTGAACCATCGCTGTGCGTCAGCAGCACAGAGAACAGGATAGATCTGTTAGTACTTTGTGTTGTGTCAAGAAAAGTAGAAATTGCTCATCCCATAAGGGAAGGAGATGGCTGAAGGAAGCTTGCTTTAATGAGTGGTTGTTCTTTGGAAACGAGTGTTAACAACAATGTCTTTCATCTTGTTCCAAGGTGTCATTGATACCAAGTACACTGCATGCTCTTGAGTTGCCTAACAATACATCCCAGCTCATTAGTGATATATTTTTTGGAGCTATGCTTCTTCGCTCATAACACCTTTGGTATGAGCTAACTTGCTGCCAGAAGTTTGAGGTCTGATTTATTGAAGATTCACAAATGGAGCCCTTAAACACGCAGCTGGGATGTTGCATGCAAGTCCTGGATTGTCCTGTCAGTCTTGCAGTGTTTCTCAGAGACTCACCAGTCAAAGCACTAAGCTCTTGGTTGCTCTTCTCCTTTGGTGACAGTGAGCAGCCTTTATTTCCAGTTGATCAGAAGTAGTTTGTCCAAGCTAGCTTGGCAAAGGCGCTGAGCACACCTCCTCCTGGGTACTGCCGGCTGATATCCTTACAACATCATCTCATGAGAACTTTTCAAGTTTTGCTGGTAGTGACTTGGTCTCCTCAATTAATCAGTGTCTGGGTTATGCTAAAGCCTAGGAACTGACATGGGAGCAGCTCTGCCGGCACTGTAGAATTGTTTTAAGGGGCTGATGTCTCTTAATTAAACAAGACTGATTTAGCGTAGGAGAAAAGGATGTTGTGTGCATGCACAGTGAAGGCTGGAGATGGTGATTTAGTGTCACTGTTTTGTTATGTAACTGTGGCATTTTGGTAAGAGGTCAGCTAAGCAGAACTGTGATAGAGGAGGGGAGGGAAGAATGAGTGCAGCACAGGCAGAGAGTGGGCAACGGGGAAAGGCAATCAAAGAGGAGTGACTGGAGGGTAGATATGGCCAATCTACAGCAGACAAAGAACTGCAAATCCTGCTCTGATTGGTATCAAAATCTATCCACAGCTGTTTGTCAAAGGGCTTTTGTGACACCTGTGGCAGAAGGGACAAGATTGAACTTAATGGAGTTCTCGTAACCCACATGAGCTTCAGGGAAAGCTAGCAGTGCTGCTGAGGAGGTGCTGATGTCTGAGGGTGGAAGGAAGCACCCAGCAGAGTGGGCTTGGCTGAGTGGAGCAAGGGAGCTGTTCTCACAGTGCCACTGAGGACTTAGAAAAATCTCTCTCCATAATGCTTTCCTTGTCAATTGCCTTTGTGTTTCAGCTGCAAGTCTTACTTGTGACAGAGGCTGTCAGAAAATAGCATAATAGACCCTGGAGACAGGTGGTGCCTTTGGGGAACCTGTAATGCAAGTAGCTTTCTTTAGGGGATGAATGCAAGTTAAACTCTGCTGAGAATCTGGCTTGGTGTTCCTTCATGTTTTCTGTGTTAGCAGTTTTTCACAGAATGCAAAGCATTACAAGTCTCATTTGATGGGACTGGATAAAAGACATGCTTTTCCTATTAAATTACATATCGTAACTTTTTTCAAGTTCATGCATAAATTCAGCATCAGACTGAAGATGACTGCCTTTTTTTTTTTCTTGTAACTTTTTCAGGATAATATAAGCAAAAGGAAAAATAAATCATTTTAGAGACACTATGAGGAATAATCATGAGATTTTTAAGCTTATATTGACTTGTGAGAATGCAGCTTCTGGGTTAAGAATAAGGATCTTTGAAGTAGGAGTTTTCTTTAAGAGTGACTCATGAAGCCTTTTGGAGATGTATATCACTGTATTAAGGGTGAATTTTCAGTGCATACGCTGCCTCTCATCTGTGTGGCTCCACATCCTGAGTAAGTGCTTATCTTGAGGTCCCTCACAACTGTTAATTTGGCATCTGTTTATTGTGTAGTCTTCAGTCTTGGTTTGCTGGTTTCTCTCTGTAGCATAAAAGCAGGCATGTTACAGATAAAGCAAATACTCAGTTCTCAAAATTCATTTTGGACTCTGCTGAAAAATGACTTTCTAAGCAGAGCATGAGAACTACGGTTATGATCACATTGACTGGATTAAAGCCCTACTTCAGCAGATGTAGCTTGAATTATTGGCCACAAATATCTCTGTAATGTAAATACCTAATGTGTCTTCTTTGTGAACGCAAAGAATGGGCAAGAGAGAGAGGAACATGAATTTTTTCTTAGAATATTGGCATTAGTATCTTGGGATGTGTCCAAGGGAAGAGGACTAGATTGACAAATAGATGTCAGAAGCGCTAAGAACGAAGAAATTAAGCTGTTAGTGAGTGCATGTGTGTTTTCTTCTCAACTTCAGAGCTGAACTAGTGCCCCTTGTAATACTAGCTGTCCCTGTTAGTGAAGGTAAAATCATTAATGGTCAAAATCTTGCAGGGAGATCTTGTCTGCCTGAGTTAGAGGTGCCTTGCATTATGCCTGCTCTTCTCGTGATCTCCCACTGGCATGAGGCTGGTTCTGGTCTCATGATGTTAATGGAATACCAGTGTAAGCTGTGTCAGTTAGATGTTTCAGACATCTGTTAGCATGTTTATCATACCCTGCTTGTTAGAGAACTGTAGACAGAACCAAGGCACAGGGAAAACATAATCTTCCTGACGTTTGTTTTATGTCTCATCTGGGAACACTCAGACCGTAGCAGAGATCAACAAAAATATTACTTGTAGTAGGAAAGAAGAGTGTATCTGCTCCTCTTCTAACACAGCCATCAGTCTGTTGCTCATGGCCATCTCCTTATCTTGTACATTCTTATCTTTCAAAATCAACAAACTGCAAGGATTTACCTGGTGCTCTCAATTCCCCTATATGTCCCTCTTGAATATTGGTGCAAATCAATCAGATTTTTTATATTTTTATTTTCTGTCAGCTTCCTGTGCTTTACATCTGTTTTCAGCTTTAGGGAAGAGATAAATCACAGATGTTCGTAGGTAATCTGGCTAGGAGGTGCTGTGTGATTGAGGAAGGCAGCTTCTGGCAAAGCCAGGGCTGTGGAAGGCAGCCATGGTCCCTTCTTGAAGCAGCGTATAGAAGAGCAAATCCCTCTGTACTGGGTGGCTGCATGACCCTTGAGTCCACGCTGAAGTAAGTAGCTAGAGCTCAGTAAGGCTGGGGGAAGGACTCAGCTCACTGGGGTATGCCTGTTACATATTGATCATTTCGGTGTGCTTTCTTCTAGGTTTGTATTCTAATCTTTCATCTGTTTCTATTTTTATCTATGTAACAGAACCTACCATTTATCTGCTCAGATAAATATCATCACTTTCATCTCTGTGTGAGGCAATTTGGAGCCTAATATTGCTTTAATCCATCAACAGCTGTAGCCTTGAACACAGTGGCTCACTCTTTGTGAAAATCTGTCCATTTTCTGCTGAGGTTTTTTAGTACATCAGGAGAGAGATTTCTCAGGAATACCTAGGATGACCAGTAGTTAGCTCACATTCTTCTTTT